>JAODAL010004820.1:0-151220 GCA_025379985.1 Phyllomedusa bahiana | reverse complement strand
TTTTTGTTTGTTTTTTTTTTTTTTTTTTGGTGTTTTTTTGGGTTTATTCAATGTCAGTTCAATAAAATGTGGTTTCAAATAACTGCTTTGGCATTTTTAATTTGTGGTATGCAGTTTTAAGGTCATGCTGTGTGCAGACAGGGATAGTGATGGTTGTGTGAGTTTTTTTTGTGGCTTTTTATAACTAGTGTGTTGCCTAAGATTGTAGCACGTTCCATTTGATGTTGTGGATGTTTAATTCCAGCTTCTCCAGCCCTGTTTGGGTGTAAGAATGAAGGTGTTGTTGCTTTCCATAGACTTTAATGGTCATCGATCATATTCTACCATCGACCATCGACTTATCTTGTCGATGATGTGACTATCGCCATCGACCGATGTCGATGGCTCCTTAATTCGCTCAACACTACTTCTGAACTCTCTCGTCCATTGAATTTGTCAGGTTTTGGATGGTTTCTGCTTTAATTGTTTTCATGAGGACAGAATACCCTCCCAGAGCTGTTGCTTAGATATGAACTGCCTCCCGCCATCATAGACACTCCTATTGATGATGCTCCAGAGGTTCTCAATGGGGTTGAGGTCAGGGGAGCATGGGGGCCACACCATAATTTTTTCCCCTTTTATGACCATAGCAGCCAGAGATGCAGATGTGTTATTTGCAGCATGAGACGGTGCATTATCATGCATGAAAATGATCTTGCTGCGGAATGCACGGTTCTTCTTCTTGAACCATGGCAGGAAGTGCTGTTTTAGAAACTCCACATACATTGTGGAGTTCATCTTTACACCTTCAGGGATCCTAAAGGGGCCGACAATCACTCTTCCTATGATTCCAGCCCAAAACAGTACTCCACCTCCTCCTTGTTGGGCTGAGTAGCTATGTTTGCATGGGGTGTCCATCAACCAGCCATCCTCCAGTTTTGAAGTCAGTCTTCATGTATTGTTTGGCCCACTGGAGCCGTTTCTGCTTGTGTGCAGTGGATAGAGGAGGTCGACAGGATGGCTTACGCACAGCTGCAAACCTATGAAGGACCCTGCATCTTGTTGTTCGAGGGGACGTTGGAGGCACCAGCAGCTTCAAAAACTTGTTCTGCTGCTATGACAAGCATTTTTTGCAGCTGCTCTTTTAACATGACGTAATTGCATGCTTGGAAAGAGTTCTCAATTTTCCCTTATCTGCACGCACACGTGTGTGCTGTGAATCAGCTACATACTTCTTGATTGTGTGATGATCACGATGAATTGTCTTGGCAATGTTGATTGTAGTCATGCCTTGACCTAAACACTCCACAATTTGTTGCTTCTCAGCAGCCGACACATCCTTTTTCTTTCCCATTTTGGCTGAAAATGTAGGCTGCTTAATAATGTGGGACAGCCTTCTTAAGTAGTCTTGCCTTTAGTTGGACACACCAGCCAAATTAATTAGCACAGGTGTCTTCAAATGCTTTCAGTGATATAAAGAGCCCTGACACACATCACCATCAATGAGTTTAACTGACAAACAAAAAAATTCTTACCTTATCACGCCTAAATACTTTTTGCATAATAATTTGGAACAGGGTGTATAATTCTATATGGCAAACTCCAACATCAACCTCAATGGAGTATGCAATGACAGTCAAATGGCCTTCATTGGGTAATGGCGATCTATGGATACATTTACCATACTCACCAGGACCTTCCCAAGTGTATGGAGTAAATTGGCACTACTAATGCAGCATGAGAAGAATCCAACTAAAGTGGAAAGTAGTTGGCTCCAAAGTGAGCTTCAAATTGGGCCCATTATTGTGTCTGAACCACATTAGATGTCATACATCTAGATTTTTCTAAAGCATTTGATACTGTGCCACATAAAAGGTTGGTAAGTAAAATGAGAATGCTAGGAATGGGGGAAAATGTTTGCAAGTGGGTAAGTAACTGGCTCTGTGATAGAATACAACGGGTGGTGATTAATGGTACATACTTGGACTCAGGGCCGGGACAAGGCATTTTTGTGCCCTAGGCACACTAATTCCTCTCACTCCTGCGCCAGGTCCTGTCACTAATTTTCTGCATATTCCACATAGCTCCTGTCCTGTCCACATAGCTCCATTTCCTCAGGAGTCACTGCACAATGAAAATCAGCCCTGACAAATTTGCTTGTTCAAAATCGCTCACCTCCGTATGGCAGTGAATCCCTTATAAATAACAATCACCAAATAATATAACGATACATGGAGCAAATCTACCAGACGAATGATTGTGACTAAAAAACATTCCTACAAAACCAAGAACCAAAACTATTACTACTTAAGGATCAAATAATCCTGCCAGACCCTGACAAAACGCGACCACCGCATGTGACAGCATCAGCTGTACACAGGCTCTGATTACATATACCACCGCCATACAGTGACCATATAGTTGTAGATGCTCAGCAGAAATATAAGTAGATGCTCAGCAGAAATATAAGTGATTACACTGCAGTTACATTTAGTGACTCACAGGAGACGTCTTTTCTGATCAGCGTTGTTCACTTTCCCTTTTCTTCTCCATCCGGTTCACACCTTCATGCTGATTTCTCCCAGCCAATACTCGTCCCTACAGATTTGGACACAAATCCTCACATTTCCAGCAACTACTTAATTATAGGTATATAAGTCCCCTCAGTTAGACAGGTATATATGCCCCTCAGATAGGAAGCTATATAGGTCACTGCAGTTAGACGGGTATATATGTCCCCTCAATTAGGCAGGTATATAGATATTGTCCCCTTAGACAGGCAGGTATATAAATATAGGGGCACTCAGGCAGGTATATAGATATGCCCTCTCAGTCAGACAGGTATATAGATATTGTCCTCTTAGACAGGCAGGTATATAAATATAGGGGCACTCAGGCAGGTAATAATAATTATAATAATAATCTTTATTTATATAACGCCAACATATTCCGCAGCACTTTACAATTTGGATGGTACCCCACTAGTAACAGGGATCCAATCCAAGCAGGGCTGGGACGACGTGTAGGCAGAGGTAGGCGATCGCCAAGGGCGCCTACCTCTGCCTGTCACTAAAGGGCGCAGACAGAGGCCCCGAACCTCGCCGGGCTCCAGGCTGCTGCCATGGGCCTGGAGCGCCGGCGGTCTCTTTAGCTGTATATGCGTCCAGCGGAGGTGCAGACAAAAAAAACATACATTGCACAATGAAAAGCTACCTACACAAGGTGAGAGGGCCCTGCTCACAAGAGCTTACAATCTATTAGGGCGTACGGGTGAGACGAAGGGTAAGAAGTGCTAGATTTACAATGGTCCAGCCATGTGACATAAATATGGGGTTGTTTTATGTATAATTCGGATGGACCTGCCACCCAGACAGTACATCTATATACAGTCAAGTGCCAAAAATGAGTTTGCTGGTGGGTGTGAGGGTAAGGGGGGAGGGGGTGTCATTCATTAGGGATTCTTGTAGGCCAGAGTGAGAAGATGTATTCTTAGGGCCCTCTTAAAGCTATGAGAGTTCTGAGTGTGCCTGATCGCCCGCGGTAGCATGTTCCAGAGAACTGGGGCTACACGTGTGAAGTCTTGGAGACGGGCATGGGAGGTTCGGATGATTGAGGAATGTAATTTGATATCATCAGCAGAGCAGAGAGCGGGTAGGGTGATAGACAGAGATGAGGGAGGAGATGTAGGGGGGATGCAGCGCTGTGGAGAGCTTTATGGGTGAGTGTGATGAGTTTATATTGTATCCTGTACTGAATGGGCAACCAGTGCAGTGACTGACACAGGGTAGAGGCATTAGTGTAGCACCTGGAAAGAAAGACAAGCCTGGCTGCTGCATTCAGGACAGATTGGAGAGGGGAGAGTTTACAGAGAGGGAGACCGATAAGCAGGGAGTTACAGTAGTCAAAACGAGGCAGGTATATAGAAATAAGGGCACTCAGGCAGGTATATAGATATAGGGGCACTCAGGCAGATATTCTGATATAGGGGCACTCAGGCAGGTATATAGCCATAGAGGCACTCAGGCAGGTATATAGAGATAGGGGCACTCAGGCAGGTATATAGGGGCACTCAGGCAGGTATACAGGGGCACTCAGGCAGGTATATAGGGGTATTCAGGCAGGTATATATAGATAGGGGCACTCAGGCAGGTATATAGCTATAGGGGCACTCTCAGACAGGTATACAGTGGTACCCAGGCAGGTATATAGGGGCACTCAGGCAGGTATATAGAGATAGGGGCACTCAGGCAGGTATATAGGGGCACTCAGGCAGGTATATAGAGATAGGGGCACTCAGGCAGGTAAAAATAATAACATTAATACTCAACTTACCTGCTTCCTGGCCGCACGCTCCTCTTTAGGCCACGCCTCCAGCGCTGGGACGCTCCTCCGCCAGCTCCTCGGGTGCACAGCCTATGATGGACTGTGCGTCTGAAGAGAGGAAGCGTCGCGATGACCTCACTTCATCGCGCCGCTGCCCAGCTTAGCAGCATGTGGCCGCGGTGGGTCCTCAGTGCTATGAGGACTCGGCGGCGCCGCTGTGTCAGTCTCGTGGCCGACTGGACCCAGTCCGACCCTGTCTGCGGAGCAGGGAGCGCTCGCTCTCTGCCCTGCAGAAGCCCTCAGCTGTATGTGCGTCCAGCGGACGCATATACAGCTAAAGAGACCGTCGGCGCTCCAGGCCCATGGCAGCGGCCTGGAGCCCGGCGAGGTCCGGGGCCCCTGTGTGCGCCCCTTAGAGACAGGCAGAGGTAGGCGCCTGCCTACCAGTCGTCCCAGCCCTGCTTGGATTGGATCCCTGTTACTAGTGGGGTACCACAAATGTCCACACATGGAATCAATGGCGCTTTAAAATAAATGTTAATAATAATAATAATAATGTCAGTTTGGGCCCTATCCTCTTTAATATATTTATCAATGACCTTACAAAAGGATTGCACAGTAGAATATTAATCTTTACAAATGATACTAAGCTCTGTAAAATGATCAACACAATAGAGAATAATGTTTTATTACAAAGAGACCTGGATAAGTTGGAGGTCTAGGCAAAGCATTGGCAGATGAGATTTATCACAGATAAATGCAAAGTTATGCAAATGGGAAAGAAAAATGACATGGGGAAGGACTTGGGAATCTTAGTGGACAATAAACTTAATTTTAGCAGCCATTGTCAGGCAGCAGCTGCAAAGGCAAGCAGGATCATGGGGTGTATTAAAAGGGGCATAGATGTACACGATGAGAACATCATTCTACCACTATAGAAGTCATTGGTTAGACCACACATGGAATATTGTGTACGGTTTTTGGCACCAATTCACGGGAAAGACATTGTAGAGCTTGAACAGGTTCAAAGGCGGTCAACAAAAATAATAAAAGGACTGGTGGACTGCAATACCCAGAAAGATTAGCAAGTTGGGGCTTCGAGGGAACAAGGTTGGGGCTTCGAAGGATGGCTTTGAGGGAACATAATAAATGTGTATAAATATATTAAAGGTCAATATAGAGATCTCTCCCAAGATCTATTCATACCCAGGACTGTATCGAGAACAAGGGGGCATCCTCTACGCCAAGGGTAAAGAACGATTTTACATAAACATAGGGATTCTTTACTGTAAGAGCAGTGAGACTGTGGAACTCTCTGCCACAGAAACTTGCCATGGTAAATTCACAGAGTTCAGAAAGGGTCTGGATGCATTTCTAGAGTGTAATAACATAACCAGTTACAGTGACTAGGATTCTGGAGCAGAGTCATTGATCCAGGGATTTATTCTGATTGCCAGATTGGAATCGGGAAGGAATTTTTTTGCTAAAATGAGGACAATTGGCTTCTACCTCAAAGGGGCGGGGGCTTCCTCTGGATCAACAATGTAGCACAATAGGCTGAACTGGATGGATGTCTGTCTTTTTTGGCCTTACAAACTATGTAACTATGTAACCAGTGGTATATTAGTTGTAACAGATTGGTTTATGCCTTATGAGTTTTAGATTTCTCTGGATCAATAAGGGGAAACAAAGTTATTCTCTATCTTTCATCCACATCTTCTTCCTGCTTTTGGTTTAACATGATGGACATGTGTCTTTTTTAACCATACTATGTGTAATAACGGGATTCTATCATCAATTGTTGTATTTGGATAACCCCTCTTTATATTTCCATATTTCAAACAGAGAACTCTTGAGGGGCATGTATAACATTTGTAATTTGTGCAGTATTAAATCTGCTGCTATCCACAGCTTTCCCCAGTAATGACAAATGCAAGCTTTCATCAGATCCTTAGGTAAATAATGGGTTACCTGATAGGACACACTTTTAACATTGACTGGACAAAATCTGTTCGATGTATAGTGATTTACTTGTGACTTATCAAACTGTTCATTTAAATTGGGAGGTAGGTCACAAATAGGAACACTTTATTATTCCCAGAGGAGCAAAGACAGGGCAGGTAAAAATCCAGCCTGTTAACTTCTTAATTCTCCAACAGTGGTTTTGGAGCACTGTCTGGTCTGATCCCGTACATATCATATGATCACTGGGACCAAAATGGTTTTAATCAGCATAAAACTACAAGGTAAATACATGGGAGATGAAAAGTTAATCTTTCCAAATTATATTAATAAATGGTTGCAGTGAATTTACATTAGTAAATAAAGGACCGGGACTGATTATAGTTTACTTAAAAAGCTATTATTATGCTTGAATTCTGAATAGTAAATAGATAGATACAGAACAAATCCATTAAAACACAGGTGACTTCTGTGCAGTTTCTTTCTGTGGAACAGAGGTAACTTGGGAGAGCATAAAATCCAAAGCAATTGTTTCAGAACTGATAGACGCTAAGATGACAAAATGTTTTACTGTAAAGCACCAGGATCAGAGCTTATATATTTCAAATCACATCTAATTCTTAGGATGAGCTGGGTCTAGAATTCAAATACAGCTCTTAATGTATTAGCTCTGCTTGTTCATGCCTTAATATATTTCATAAAAGTTATTTTGTAATCCTAACATTCATAGGTGGAAAACAATTGCAATAAAGATGTTCTTGTTTCTAACTCGTAGATCCTCTTTACTGTATATTGCCATGTTAGAAAAGTGTGCTAGAAATCTTTATAGCAGTGGTTCTTAACCTTTCTTTTTTATTTAGCCTTTTAACCATTGTTTAGAACATCATTCCCCTCTCCTAAAGATAGTTAACTCAAAAGGTACATTCCAAATAATATACATATAATATTAAAAATCTATGCATAATCTTTGCTTAATATTGATCCCAATTGCTCCTCTGAACCCCTAAAATTTCCTCCTGGGGATACTCCTCCCTCCTTGTTGAGAACCCTTGCTCTATAGATGCTAAAAAAAAGTGGTAATCAGGGCTGTCACATATAGATGTAGACCGGAGACTGACCATACCTAAGAACCTGCTATGGGAGTGTGTGACATTTTCAAAGTCATGGTTTGGCAGAATGGAAAACATTGCCACAGAGCATGTGTCACGGGTGTCCCCGCGACCCTCTCCCCGGGTTTCGGACACATCCGTGCTCCGAGGGCGAGTGGCACCGCGACCCGCATGTCGGGCCACGTGTGCGCTTGTTCCGACACCCCTTACTCACCCAGCCGCGCTCCTGACTGTGTCTCTGCTTTCCGGCACGCATATCCCTGCCTCCTAGGGCGCGTGCGCGCCGGCACTGTTAAATTTAAAGGGCCAGCGCACTGGTAAATTCCATTGCCGGTCGCTGCCCCTATTTAAAGCCTGCCTCTTCCGTCGGATCTTTAGAGCCCTCTTAGCCTATTGAGAAAGCGTTCCTTGTCTTGCCGTGATTCCTGTGTACCGTACCATCTTGCTTCCGTCCCTCGACTACGAACCTCTGCCGCCTGTCCTGACCTTACCGCCTGTCCCCGACTACGTCTGCGCCTCCTGATTCTGTACCATGCTCACCCTTGGCTGCCATCTCAAGCAGGTCATGTCAGTGGAAGCGACCTGGTAGAATCCTGCCGCAGCAAGTCCATCCCGCTTTGCGGCGGGCTCTGGTGAAAACTGGGACCTACTTAGATTCTGCTCCCTGGCTCTTCTGCTTCAGAGGATCCACTACCGCTGCTCGTGACAGTAAGATCCGGCCATGGATCCCGCCAAGGTGCCTCTGCCTAGCGTCGCTGACCTAACCACCATCGTGGCTCAGCAATCCCAGCAGATCACTCAGCAGGCCCAGCAACTCTGCCATCTCTCCACCATGATGCAGCAGTACCCGCTCCTGTGGCTTCCGCTGCACCTTTAGTTACTGCACCGGCTGCTGGTCCAAGGCTCCGTCTGTCTATGCCGTTTAAGTTCGATGGGGATTCCAAGGCTTGCAGGGACTTTATCACCCAATGCTCTCTGCACATCGAATTAATGGAGAACCAATTCCCTACTGAAAGGTCGAAGGTCGCATTTGGGACAGAGACGATCCGGTCACGGCTAACCTCGCCACTTTCCTCACAGAGTTCCGCAGTGTCTTTGTGGAACCCGCCCGAGCCTCTTCTGCCGAAACTGCCTTACTGAATCTGCGCCAAGGGGACTCCTCGGTGGGCGACGACACGGTATAGTTCCGCACCCTGGCCTCGGAACTATCATGGAACGATGCGGCATTAGCCACCACCTTCAAGAAAGGCCTCTCCAGCCAGATCAAGAATGCCTTATCCACCCGTGATCCACCTTCCTCCTTGAGTGACCTTATCTCTTTGGCCACTCGGATCGATATCTGTTTTTCTGAACGTCGAGAAGAGCTCCGTCAGGCACGCGAACCTGCCAGGGGTCGTTGTTTTCCCCGCCAATCTCCTGTATTTCAGAGGCCACCACAGTTGTCCTCCCTGCCTGCTATGGAGGAACCCATGCAAGTGGACAGAGCTCACTTGACTCCACAGGAGCTGACCTGGCGGCGTGAAGAAAACCTATGCCTCTATTGTGCCAGCCCCGAACATTTCCGCTGGGGCTGCCCACTCTGTCCTCAACGTCCGGGAAACTCACGCACCTAGGCCACGTGGGAGAGGCGTCCCTAGGTGAGAGCAAGTTCCCTCCTCGTTTGACCATGCCCGTGCTTGTCGGATCTGGACCGGGAGTTAAATTCCAAGTTTCCGCCTTCTTAGACTCCGGTTCGGCTGGAAATTTCATGGATGCTACCTTGGTGTCTAGATACAACCTCCCCGTGGTCTGCCTGGAAAAACCTCTTGTCATCTCCTCTGTCAGTGGGGAGATCCTCCGTGACCCGATCCAGTACTGTACCAAGCCCTTGCTCCTTCCGGTAGGGGCGCTACATAAGGAGAGGCTTGTGTTTTACGTGCTTCCTCGGTCCTCCCCGTCTGTTCTTCTGGGTCTTCCGTGGAAATGGGCGAAGTCCTATGTTGGGGGCAAGGATGTCGGTCTCGCTGTTTGGTGGCACCCTACCCAGTGCTTCCCGCTTCTTCGATACCACCCACGTCTTTGGCGGGCCTTCCTGCTTCATATCAAGAATTTGCAGACGTGTTCTCCAAGAAGCAATCTGAGACTCTATCTCCGCATCCGCATTTTAACACCCGCGACGGACACTTCGAGTACCTGGTTATGCCCTTTGGTCTCCGCAATGCTCCAGCGGGTTTTCCAGGAGTTCGTCAAGGACATATTCTGGAATCTCCTGTATACCTGTGTCGTTCTTTATCTGGACGATATTCTAGTTTTCTCCCCCGATCCTGAGTCCCACATAATCCATGTACGACAGGTCCTCCGGCGTTTTAGGGCTAACTGCCTCTATGCCAAGCTCGAAAAATGTCTGTTCCACCCGAAAAGCTTCCCATTTCTCGGCTACGGTATGTCGGACAAGGGCTTGCAGATGGATCCTGCCAACTTGTCTGCTGCCCTGCAGTGGTCAAGACCCGTGGGCCTCCGAGCCATACAAAGATTCAATTATTATTGACAGTTTGTGCCACATTTCTCCTCACTGGTGTCTCCTATAGTGGCTTTAACTAAAAAGGGGAGTAATCCGAGGTTATGGCCACCAGCTGCAGAAGAAGCTTTCCTAAAGTTGAAGTCTGTGTTCGCCTCTGCCCCGGTACTCACCCGGCCAGATACAGAAAAACCGTTCTTCTTGGAAGTCGATGCCTCCTCAGTAGGAGCCGGAGCTGTGCTTACTCAACAGGGTCCCACAGGCAAGACCCTCACATGTGGGTTTTTCTCCAAACCCTTTTCCTCTGCAGAGAGAAATTACGCTACCGGAGACCAGGAATTACTGGCAATCAAGCTAACTCTAGAGGAATGGTGCTTATCTCCTGGAGAGGGCTCGACACCCGGTAAATATTTTGACCGACCACAAGAACCTCCTCTATCTCCAGATGGCCCAGCGCTAAACCTGCGCAAAGCTCGATGGTCCCTATTCTTTTCCGGATTCAATTTTCTGATTCATTTCCGCCCCGCAGAGAAAAACATCAAGGCCGATGCCCTCTCCCGTGCCTCTAATGTGGTAGGAGACGAACCAGCACCTCGGCATATCATCCCTCCTGAAAGGCTAATCTCTGCTGCACCCACAGAGTTGCAACGAATCCCTCCGGGCAAGACTTATGTGCGCCCGGCTCTACGGAAGAAAATACTGTATTGGGGACATTGCTCTCGAGTGGCTGGACACCCGGGAGTGAAGAAATCTTGCTCTCTCATCTCCCGTTTTTATTGGTGGCCCAGTCTGGCCAAAGACTTTCACGAATTCGTGGAGTCGTGCACTTCTTGTGCCCGCAACAAATCTTCCCATCTCAAACTGGCAGGTCTGCTGCAGCCACTACCTATTCCCGATTGTCCTTGGACCCATGTGGCCATGGACTTTATTCCTGACCTCCCACCTTCCTCCAGTAATACCGTGATCTGGGTAGTCACGGATCGCTTTTCTAAGATGTCCCATTTCATTCCTTTGCCAGGTCTACCATCTGCTCCTCGTCTGGCCAGCATATTTTTTCAACATATTTTTTCAGCCACATGGGCTGCCCCGCCATATAGTTTCGGACCGAGGAGTCCAATTTGTTTCTAGGTTCTGGCGCTCCCTCTGTAACCAGCTACAAGTGAAGTTGGATTTCTCTTCGGCCTATCACCCTCAGACCAACGGGCAGGTGGAGAGGGTTAACCAGATGCTTGGCTGCTATTTGCGGCACTTCGTTTCTGCACGTCAGGACGACTGGGCCAATCTGTTACCATGGGCAGAATTCTCATACCATTCATTAGACTCTGGTGCCGCTCCCTTCTTCATTGTCTACGGGCGACATCCACGCCCACCACTCCCCCTCTCTGTGCCCTCTGAGGTCCCGGCCGTGGAAGACTTGGTCCGGGACTTAACAGCCATCTGGGATCAGACACGCCAGTCTCTGCAACGGGCGTCTGCCCGCACTAAGAACCAAGCAGACAAAAAGAGAAGACCCCCGCCTATCTTCTCTCCTGGAGACAAAGTATGGTTGTCTGCGAGATACATTCGTCTCAAGATTCCTGGCTACAAACTGGGTCCCCGCTTCCTGGGTCCATTTGAGGTGCTGAAACGCATCAATCCAGTGGCATATAAGCTCCGCCTTCCACCCACAATGCGGGTCCCGAACTCCTTCCACATCTCCCTCCTGAAGCCAGTTGTCCTGAATCGTTTCTCCCGGAAAGTTGCTCCTCCGAATCCTGAGGCTGATGCCACAAACATCTTCAAAATAAAAGAAATCTTGGCCATGACAACAATCAGGGGGAAGCAACATTTCCTCATTGACTGGAAGGGGTTCGGGCCCGAAGAAAGGTCCCGGGAGCCAGAGGACAACATTCTGGATCCCACCCTGGTCTGCAAATTCCTCCAAGACAGAAAGAGGGAGGGGCCTAAGGGGGGGTACTGTCACAACCCTCTGCCCGGGTCGCGGGCTCATCTGTGCCCCGCGGGCAAGCGGCACCGTGACCCGCATGTCGGGCCGCTGGTGCGCTCGCTCCAACACCCCTTACTCACCCAGCCACGCTCCTGACTGTTTCTCTGCTTCCCGCCGCGTGTGTCCCCATCAAATTTAAAGGGCCAGCGCACCGGTGAATTCCATTGCCGGTCGCTGCCCCTATTTAAAGCCTGCCCCTTCCTGCACTCAGCGCCGGATCTTTAGTGCCCTCTTAGCCTATTGAGAAAGCGTTCCTTGTCTTGCCGTGATTCCTGTGTCATTGCTTCCGTCCCTCGACCACGAACCTCTGCCGCCTGTCCTGACCTTACCGCCTGTCCCCGACTATGTCTACGCCTCACGATTCTGTAACACGCTCACCCTTGGCAGCTATCGCAAGCAAGTCATGTCAGTGGAAGCGACCTGGTAGAATCCCGCCGCAAAAAGTCCATCCCACTTTTTGGCGGGCTCTGGTGAAAACCGGGACCTACTTAGATTCCGCTGATCCACTTTTACCAACCGTGACAGCATGCATACACCATGACACTGTACAATCCTAAAACAAAATGGTTGATTCAGTATATGAATGACTTAGGGTGCTTTCACACAGCACCTTTACGCCGCCCCTTAGTAGGTATAACCAACTTTTTCTGTGTAAGATGATGCAATAATAAAGATACTAATTCACCTATAGGATGGTAAAAAAGAAGTGTGTCACCCACTCGTGATTGGCCTTTATCAATATTGGCAAAGGATAACTGAGTCACAAGTAATAGAAAACAAAGAGCAAAAGCAGCACCCACGTTTTTTTTTAATAGATAAATGTTGAATATCTGGGCTAATACATACATACTGTACAGTATATTTGATACTCATTGAATTCTATGAATCGGTTAGCTCTAGACTGGACCAGGATGAGGCATTAGATAGCATTTGATGCCGTGCCACCTAAAGGATTTGAAAGTAAAATGAGAATGCTTAGAAAGGGGGAAAATATTTGTAACTGGAAGGAATTCGGGCCTAAAAAAAAGGTTTTGGGAACCAGAAGAGATGACGTTTCTGATTTGACCTGAAAATTTCAAAAATCTCAAAAGAGGGGGAGGTTTAAAGGGGATGTATCGCTTCATCAGTTCGGCTGTTTTCTTGAAGCTTGATTCTCTCAGTTCCTGAAATCCAGGGGCGTTTCTTCCCCTCCCATCTGGGTGTTTCTTAACTGAAGGGGGATGACATCATCCTCCCCCTTCACTGTTCATGCTCGCTCCCGAGTCAGAGTGCCCCCTCCTCTCTGAGTCCACATGTCACTGTCCTCCCCCTATGCAGTCTTATTTTGTAAGAGCTGCTTACATACCACAGGCCTGCATTCAGTCTAGACAGCCTTCAATGAACTCAGAGCACTGATCTCTTCTCCTCTCACAGCTGGAGGTTTGTTACAGTTGAATCTTCTATGAACTCATCCAGAGCACAGATCCATCTCCCTTCTATGTTTACACAAGGCACTGAGGCACAATTCTGCTGTTTTCTGATTGTAGAAGCAGCTTCAGTGTCACTGAGGAGCTGCTAGCTGTATAGAGTGAAATTGTTGCCTGCCCTTTAAATGCAGGAGCATTAGGCACCGAGGCACAATTCTGCTGTTTTCTGGTTGTAGAAGCAGCTTCAGTGTCACTGAGGGGCTGGTGGCTGTATAGAGTGAAATTGTTGCCGGCCCCTTATTCTGAGTGAGAGAGGCAGGAATGCGCGCTCCTGTGAATACGACCGGGGGCCAGACAGAATGTAAATTAGTAGAGCTGTCAGCCAATGAAATGAAAGGGGGTGGGATCAGACCGGCACTGGGAAACAGTGTTTATAGAAAACGAAGAAAAGGAATCCTGTGAAAACAAGACACCTTTGCAAATGACATCCAATTGCAAAGTTGCTTGTTTTCACTGTCCCCTTATTCTGAAGACCATTTAATGAAATGATACAACCCCTTTAAGGTGAAATGGGTACTGTCTTGAGGCATTCCGCAGGATCACCAGGCCTTACCTCTCCCCGCTCCTGCTCTGCTCCCACCTTCAGTTTCTGATGTTATGCGCTGTAACACTTGGAGATTTAAAGTACACCGCTGATTGGTTTTCACTGGGTGTTGACCCTTTATTACTTCACTTCCCCTTGCGCACCCTGCCAGTTATTGATGTGCTTCCCTGAAAGTTGTTTGGTGTTTCGTTCTGTATTCTGGTATCTGACTCTTGTTCTGACTTTAACTACGCTTTGCCTGCCACCTGCCCTGACCTTATAGCCTATCTATTTATTACACCTCAAACGTACTCCTTTCGTAACATGCTACACCCTGACTGTCACTACGAGCACCCATGCCAGGGGTAGCAACCTGGGAATCTCCCACAGCAAAACCAAACCTGCTTTGTGGCAGTCACTGGTGGAGAACCGGGGGACTCCATAGACCCCGCTCCCTTGTGTGGCTCAGTGTTATCTCTTGTGGTGACCCAAAGGATTCACTACTCTCCTTGTGACAAATGTACTGTTACAAAGAGATTTGGATAAATTGAAGGCCTGGGTAGAGAAGTGGCAAAAGACGTTTAACATGGATAAATGCAAGGTTATGCACATGGGAAGGGAAATTCTTCAATGGAAAAACCCTGGGTAACACACCCTGGGTAGCTCATTCCTTAACCCTGTCACTACAAAAATGCTGGTCCACGCCCTTGTCATCTACCGCCTCGACTACTGCAACATCCTTCTCTGCGGCCTCCCATCTAGCACTCTTCCTCCCCTTCAGCCATCCTCAACGCTGCTGCCCGTCTTATTCACCTCTCTCCTCGTTACTCCCCTGCCTCTCCCCTCTGCCAATCCCTGCACTGGCTACCCATTGCCCAGCGCATTAATTTCAAGTTACTAACCATGACCCACAAGGCTCTCCAAAACCTCTCCCCTCCATACATCTCTGCTCTAGTCTCCAGATACCTCCCCTCATGCAACCTCCGCTCCTCACAGGACCTTCTTCTCTGCTCTCCTCTTGTCAGCTCCTCACACAACCGTCTCCAAGACTTCTCCCGTGCTTCCCCCATACTCTGGAATTCATTACCCCAACACATCTCTCCCCAACTTTCACCAGCTTCAAAAGCAACCTGAAAACCCATCTCTTCAGGATTGCCTACGACCTAGAATAACCCCGCTGTCATTACACCCTCCACAAACATGTCTGCCCCTCACCTCTGTCTCTTTCCTCCTTCCTTATAGATTGTAAGCCTTCGTGGGCAGGGCCCTCTCTCCCTCAGTACCTGTTGTTAGTCACAGATTGTCACTATTGTAATTGTTTGACTTATGTTATGTATGTAACCCCCTGAATGTACAACGTCCTGGAATCAATGGCACTCTAAAATAAATAATAATAATAATAATAATAATAATAATAATAATAATAATAATAATAAAATATGGAAAAGGACTTGGGGATTTTATTTAAAGGTAAATTTAACTGTAGTAACCAATGTCAGGCAGCAGCTGCCAAGGCAGAAAGGACCATGTGAAATATAATAAGAGATGTAGTTATACAAGGTAAAAATATCTTTCCCCCACTATACAAATCACTGGTCAGACCACACATGGAATATTGTGTACAGTTTTTGGCACTGATTCATAGGAAAGACCTTGTAGGGTTATTTAGTTTATATAAAAGACGGCTTCAGGGTGACCTATTTTATATGTATAAATATATCAAGGATCAATAAATAGATCTCTCCCATGATTTATTTTTTATCATGAACTATCCAGAACAAGGGGGATCCTCCACATCTAGAGGAAAGAAGGTTTCTATATAAACATAGAAGGGATTCTTTACAGTAAGAGCAGTGAGACTGTGGAACTCTCTACCAAAGGAAATTGTCATGGTGAAGTTACTAAATGAGTTTAACCCCTTAAAGACCGCCCGCTGTCTTTTGGCGGTGGGCATTTGAGGTCGCTCATCTGCAGCGAAGTCTTTTGACGTCGCTGCAGACATCAGTGTTCACGGCTCCCGGATCCACAGCAGCGCTGAGAACAGGACTGCACTTCACAGCCCTGTTCCCAGCACAGCCTCTGCAAGTTCCAAGGAGCAGGGAAAACCTCCACTCCCCTGCGCTTATCGCTTTGATTGCCGTGGTTCATGACCGTAGCATAATCAAACGGCTGTCCCCTGCTCTATCAGGTGATTGGGACTCCAGTGACCTGACAGAGCCTGGTAAATGGCTGCACAGACAGCCCTGGGGCTACTCTAGGTGTGCTGCCCTGATTGCTGCCTGTGTCAAACTGACACAGTTTATAATGTATTAGCATATTCATGTATGCTAATACATTACTAAGTGTAAAAGAAAAAAAAATGTAACACAGTTATCCCTTCATGGGATTTAAAAAAAAGTAAAACATTTAAAAAAGTGTCGAAAAATAAAATAAATAATAAAATAAAATACATATTTAATAGAAAATAATTGTGCATACATTACAAACATACAAAAAAAAAACTACGCATATTAGGTATCCACACAACTGTAATAACCTGTAGAATCAATGTAACAAGTTACTGAGTGTGAAATGTGAATGGTGTAAAAAAAAGTTTTAAAAAAACTATGAAAAAATTGTGAAAAAAAATTCTGCAATAATTTATAAGTGAACTTAAACTAAAAAGTACAACTTGCCCCGAATAAAAGGAGACCTCATACAACTGCATCATTGAAAAAATAAAAAATGTATTACTGTTTAAACACAAGGAGGCAGTAACTAAAAAAAATGTGCTGGTCATTAACTATTTTTTAGGCATTCGGCTTAAGGAGTAAAAAGGGGCATTTCTAGAGTGCAACAACTTGTAGATCCTCTTTACTGTATATCGCCATGTTAGAAAAATGTGCTAGCAATCTCTGTAGCAGTTGTTCTTAACCTTTTAATTATTTAGCCCTTTAACCATTGTTTAGAACATCATTCCCCTCTCCTGAAGATAGTTAACTCAAATGGTACATTCCAAATAATATACATATAATATTGAAAATCTTTGCTTATGCTTTGCTTAATAGTGCTCCCAATTGCCCCTCTGAAACCCTAAAATTTCCTCCTGGGGATACCCCTCCCTCCTTGTTGAGAACCCCTTCTCTATAGATGCTAAAAAAAGTGGTAGTCAGGGCTGTCAAATATAGATTCAGACCAGAGACTGACCATACCTAAGAACCTGCTATGGGAGTGTGTGACATTTTCAAAGCACTGGTTTGACAGATTGAAAAACATTGCCACAGAGCATGTATATACCACGACACTGTGCAATCCTAAAACAAAATGGTTCATGCAGTATATAAATGACACACACAGTGTGTTTCTTTACAGAAATGCACAGCATTAATTGCTGTGCATTTCAGAAAAAAAAACGCATAAAAATGCACTGTGTGAAAGCACCCTTACTCATCCACTGATTAATTATAACCATCTTTTTCTGTGTAAAATGATGGTAATAAAGATACTAATTCACCTATAAGATGGTAAAAAAGAAGAGTGTCACCCACTCGTGATCGGTAGAGATGGGTGTATAGATTCTAAAGAAGTGGAATTCGTTTAGAATTTCAGGAAAAATTTGATTCTGCATGAAGGCGAAGTTTATGGTACTTCGCAGGAACGAATGGTCTTTTTTTTCTAAAATGACCATGAGCACATGGCGTGACATAGGGCAGAGAACTATGAGAGGAAGAAAGGAACGCCCTCAATGACATGTGCAGACATGAAGCCAATCAGCAGCCAGCGGGCTTCTGTGACATCACAGCCCTAAAAAATACAGACGCCTTGTAAAATTCTCACACTTGTCAGTGTGTCTTCTGTCACAAAGATCTATCTTGTGCAGCACTATATTGCACTCTATGCAAAACAAACCCGTTTTTTGAGCTACTGGGTTGAAAGACCTTCACAAGTGTGTGTGTCATATACACACCTGTTCCTGAACCAGCATTTTTTATTTTATTTGTTTTAGTTTGTGGGGTATTCTCCCTAAAATTCAGGGTGTGCATATTTCTGCCCCATATACGCCTGAATTTCATCTGGTTCACTGTTTAGAGTATTTTATACCCAAGGGTTAATTTATCCTCTTGTTTGTGGGGTAATTTTGAGTCAAATACAGGGTGTGTGTATTTCTGCCCCATATATGCCTGAATTCCATCTGGTTATTTCTGTAGGGTAGCACAGGGGCCTACCAAAACAGTCCCCAAGCTGTTTCTAGGACTAATTAATATAGTGAACATAAAGCTGTCAGAAGATCAAAGAACTCAATCCCAGGTTTGGAACAGGTTGGCATATGTGAGGGCACAAGGGCTTCTCATTGCAATGCCCAGAGCGGATGGCAGGACCTAGAATCAAGAAACAATGTTGGGTCAATTGAAAAATCATGAATACTAAGTAGGTATCCAATATTCTTCATTAATACTGTATTTACACCTTTATCAGTGTTCATTAACAATTTATTCTGTGGAAGACTAACTTACAAATCTTGCAGAGACTAGATAGAACAGAGACAGATTACTCCTTCAGTACATAACATTAACAAGAATCACCCACCAATGTCACTTACAAAGCATAAATAATCCAAACAACACAAAATCCTAAAATATTGCATCAGAACTATATATACTTTGGAAGACACTGATAGGCTCAATGACTGGCCCACATCTCTCCACTTTGGCTCGACACAAGCCATCAGTTCTCTGAACAGAGTCAACCACTTGAAAAGGGAGGGACTGCAGTACCACCAGCTTGGACAGGAGCATCTTCATTAAACAGAGTCTGTTTTATTTTAAATTTTTGATCAAACAGTATGTGAGACAGAGAGGTGGCAGGCCCTTCAAACGTGAGTGGCAGTGGCGCAAATGTTCCTGGAGTAGGCACAGGTCACAGCACATAAAGGGGACGTCACAGCAGGGGTGACTCAGTGAGGCCAAAGCTGCCGTTGTCATCTAGCGGCCGTGTGTTGATCACCAAGCCAACGGTTCTTGATTGGTTGACTAGATCCTCTACTCCCTCCCAGATGACATCTGACAACCCCACCCAAGAGTCTGTGGGTTCGTCAGACACAACCCTTAGTTGGCATGGCCCAGGAGTAGGTCAGGGACCCTCACCTGTCCTCAACCTGCCTCTGTCCCATTCATGGAGAAGCTGTCCTGCCCGGCCAGTAGGGTGGCATCAGAGCGGGTGTTCAGTGCAGCGGGAGCCATAGTTACCCCAAGAAGAACTCGCTTGTCCACCCGAAATGTGGAGAGACTCATCTTTGTCAAGATGAAGCAGTAGTGTATCGGCCAGGATTTCCACACACCAATGACTTATGTATCAGATGAGATCAGCCATGACGCCTCACCAAAACTTTGAGAAATTAGTTTGGATTCTTCTGGCTACCTACCTCAGCTACTATTCTGATGCTGCCACCTGCCTGATGCCCCACATCTAATGCCAGCTGCTCCATCTACCACCCACCATCTTTACCAGGGACTGGTATTGCCAGGCCAGTATGTAGACTTCTGATACTGTCGTCACCTCCACACTGTGTCATTGTGCCACTTTGTGGCCTTCTTATGTTGCTCCCACCTCCAGAATTTGTCATTGTGCCACTCTCCGACCTCATGCTGCTGCTGCTGTTGCTGCTGCCACCTCCACACTGTGTGATTGTGCCACTCTGTGCCCTACCGATGTTGCTGCCACCTCCTCAACCTGTCATTTGCCACTCTTTGGCCTACTGATGTTGCTGCCACCTCCACACTGTGTGATTGTGCCACTCTGTGGCCTACTGATGTTGCTGCCACCTTCTCAACCTGTCATTTGCCACTCTGTGGCCTACTGAAGTTGCCATAATCTGTGGAATCATCTGATGTCGGTGTAAAAGGAGCGCGCTCTTTGACGCTATAGTAGGATATTGGCCCTCAGCTTGGTTCTTTCCAACTGGCGCTGACATTACCTTATCAGGCTGAATTCCCACTTCAGTTATTTGATCAGTTTTGCCCCTGTAACTGCCCAGAGAAGTGAAGTGGTGAAGTGTGAAGCGAGTCTAATAGCGGCGGATGCCATCTGTGTGTCATACTAAAACACAGCATTGTATCAAGACCAAACCACGCTCTCCATGCATTTTTGAGCAGGCACAATGTTCTACAACACTCTACAGGCTTTCCACAGCCAGGAAATAGCTGTTTTTTAACGCAATTCGGGTTGAAACGATTTTTTGCAGAAAATTAGGCTAATCTGGCAAACTAAATTTTGAGAAATTCGCCCATCTCTAGTGATCGGCTTTTACCAATATTGGCAAAGGATAACTGAGTCACAAGTAATAGAAAACAAAGAGCAAAAGCAGCACCCATATTTATTTTTATTTGAATAGATAAATTTTGAATATCTGGGCTAATACATATATACTGTATATTTGATACTCAGTGAATTCTATGAATAGGTTAGTTCTAGACTGGATCATGCTGAGGCATTAGATAGCATTTGATACCATGCCACCTAAAGGATTTGTAAGTAAAATGGAATGCTTAGACTGCGGGAAAATATTTGTAACTGCAGAGGATAATAAATAATGTTCATAGTCGGATCAGTCCCTGCTTCTAGAGAGTTACCATTGGGGTCAGTATTAGCAAAAATGCTTTATCCAAAAGTCATCCTCTCCTGCCGGTGCCGGATTTTGCGCCGTACAGAAGAAGGATGCTTCTCTTTGCCCCTACATTGATTATTGGGGTTTAATCAAGATTACCATCAAGAACCGGTATCAGTTACCCGACCGATTACGTGGAGCCAAGACCTTCTCCAAACTTGACTGGCATGGAGCCTATAATTTAATTCATATCGGCGAAGGCAATGAATTAAAGACCACCTCCAACATGTGATGAGCACTTTGAGTACCTCATGATGCCTTTTGGTCTCTGCAATGCTCCAGCCATCTTCCAGGACTGTTAAAGAGATCTTCCGAGACCTCTCAAACATCTGTGTCATAGTCTATCTTGAAGACATCTTGGTCTTCTCTCCTGATCTTAAGACTCATTGTGACCATGTTCACTTGGTTCTAAGACACTTACCAACTAAGCATCGCTATGCCAAACTAAAGAAATGTGTGTTTGAACAGACCAGTCTACCCTCCCTGTCGTCTCGGATAAAGGTCTACAAATGGATTCTGCAAAATTGGCTGTTGTTCTCCTTACACAGCTACACACACAAAAAAATAAAAAAAGTTATGGTTGTCAGAATAGGACAACATAAAAACTAAATTTTTTATAGATATATTTCTGTTGTGTAAAATTAATAAAACATAAAAAAAACTATATAAAATTTATATCATTGTAATTGTACCGACCCCCATAGTAAAGTTATGCACGGCAAAAGCTGTAAAATTGAAACCCAATAACCAATGATTAAACTGCATTTTTTCCCCTCATTTTCATGGCCCAACGCTAAAAAAAACTATGGAACACCTGTGTGCCCTAAATGCATAATACACACCTAGATGAGATCCATGAGGGGTGTTAAATCCAAAATGGGGTGACTTATGGAAGGTTTCACCTGTTCTGATATTTTGGGGGCTTTGCAAATGCAACATGGCACCCACCAAAAATCTGGGTTCCAAAAGCAAAATAGCGCTCCTTCCCTTTTATGCCATGTCAATTTACACCCACATATACAGTCATATGAAAAAGTTTGGGCACCCCTAATAATCTGAATCATTTTTAGTTCTAAATATTTGGGTGTTTGCAACAGCCATTTCCATTTGATATATCGAATAACTGATGGACACAGGAATATTTCCGGATTGAAATGAGGTTTATTGTACTAACACAAAATGTGCAATATGCATTAGACCAAATTTTGACCGGTGCAAAAGTATGGGCACCCCAACAGAAAAGTGACATTAATATTTAGTAGATCCTCCTTTTGCAAAAATAACAGCCTCTAGTCGCTTCCTGTAGCTTTTAATCAGTTACTGGATCCTAGATGAAGGTATTTGTGACCATTCCTCTTTACAAAACAATTCAAGTTCAGTTAAGTTTGATGGTCGCCGAGCATGGACAGCCCGCTTCAAAGTATCCCACAGATGTTCAATGATATTCAGGTCTGGGGACTGGATGGCCATTCCAGAACATTGTAATTGTTCCTCTGCATGAATGCCTGAGTAGATGTGGAGCTGTGTTTGGGATCATTGTCTTGCTGAAATATCCATCCCCGGCGTAACTTCAAATTCATCACTGATTCTTGTACATTATTCTGAAGAATCTGCTGATACCGAGTTGAATCCATGCGACCCTCAACTTTAACCAGATTCCCGGTGCCGGCATTGGCCACACAGCCCCAAAGCATGATGGAACCTCCACCAAATTTTACAGTGGGTAGCAAGTGTTTTTCTTGCAATGCTGTGTTTTTGGGACGCCATACATAACGCCTTTTTGTATGACCAAACAACTCAATCTTTGTTTCATCAATCCACAGGACCTTCTTCCAAAATGAAGCTGGCTTGTCCAAATGTGCTTTTGCATACCTCAGGCGACTCTGTTTGTGGTGTGCTTTCAGGAACGGCTTCTTCCGCATCACTCTCCCATACAGCTTCTCCTTGTGCAAAGTGTGCTGTATTGTTGACCGATGCACAGTGACACCATCTGCAGCAAGATGATGCTGCAGCTCTTTGGAGGTGGTCTGTGGATTATCCTTGACTGTTCTCACCATTCTTTTTCTCTGCCTTTCTGATATTTTTCTTGGCCTGCCACTTCTGGGCTTAACAAGAACTGTCCCTGTGGTCTTCCATTTACTTACTATGTTCCTCAGAGTGGAAACTGACAGGTTAAATCTCTGAGACAACTTTTTGTATCCTTCCCCTGAACAATTATTTTGAACAATCTTTGTTTTCAGATCATTTGAGAGTTGTTTTGAGGAGCCCATGATGCCACTCTTCACAGGAGATTCAAATAGGAGAACAACGTTCAATTGGCCACCTTAAAAACCTTTTCTCATCATTGGATACACCTGGCTATGAAGTTCAAAGCTCAGTGAGGTTACAAAACCAATGTTGTGCTTCAGAAAGTTAGTAAAAAGTAGTTAGGAGTATTCAAATCAATAAAATGATAAGGGTACCCAAATTTTTGCACCAGTCAAAATTTGGTTTAATGCATATTGCACTTTTTTGTGTTAGTACAATAAACCTCATTTCAATCTGGAAATATTACTGTGTCCATCAGTCATTAGATATATCAAATTGAAATGGCTGTTGCAAACACCCAAATATTTAGAACTAAAAATGATTAAGATTAAAAGGGGTGCCCAAACTTTTTCATATGACTGTAGAGTATTGCCGAACTTAGAAGAAATTGCGTAACAAAACTTGGGGTGCTTTTATACCAGGATTCTTTGTAAAAATTCAACATTTTCAGTTAAAATTGCAGAGTGTTGGAAAAAAAAATTCTTCATTTTCACAGCCTAATGCTAAAAAAAATGTGTGAAACACCTGTTGGGTCACTATACTCACTGCATCCCTGTATATTTTCCATAAGGGGTATAGTTTCCAATATGAGGTCTTTTTAGTGGTGTTTATTAAGTTTTAGCACCTTAGGGTGTCCGCAAACCTGAAATGGCGCCTAAATGAAATCGTAATGAAAATGAGAGGTGCTCCTCCTACTCTGGGGCTTGTGGTTGAACCAAATACTGCACTAGGGCCACATATGGGATATCTCTGAAAATGGCAGAATCTGGGAAATCAATATTAAGTTACATTTCCTTGGTCACATCTACCATGTTCTTGTGAATAATGGATAAAAATTGATAATCCTGCAAAAAAAAGTGAAAATTTGAAATTTCACTTACACTTTGCTTCAATTCCTGTGAAGCACCTAATGGGTTAAAAAAACTTCCTAAATGCTGTTTTGAATATTTTAAAGGGTGTAGTTTCTTAGATGGAGTCATTTATGGGGGTATCTAACATACAGGCCAATCAAAGCCACATCAGATCTAGACTGGTCCCTAAAGAAATGTATATTGCAAATTTTCTTGAAAATTTAAAAATTACTAGTAAATTTCTAAGCCCCCTAATGTCTTAAAAAAAAAATTAAACCTACAGTAGACATATGGTTGATGCTAGTTATAAACTATTTTGAGTGGAATAACTGTCTGTTTTAAAGGCAGAAATTTTTGAATTTTGAAAATGGTAAATTTTTCTAATTTTTCACAATACTTTGATATTTTTCACAGATAAGGACTATTTGGACCAAAATTTCTTACGAACTTAAAGCACAATGTGTCACGTGAAAACAATCTCTGAATCACATTGATAGGTAAAAGAGTGTCAAAGAGTTATTCTCACATAAAGTGACACATGCCAGATTTAAAAAAATGGGGCTCTGTCAGAGAGGCAAAAACTGGCTGTGGTGCAAAAAATACCGTGTATTATACGAAAACATAACAGATACGTGTTTTTTGCACTTTTGCCCAGTCCAGATTTGTTGATAGAGACACCTTGCAGTTAAATTTGAATCCAGCAATTTTGTTTTGATTAGAGGGATTTGAGAATAGCTGTGATTTGCCATCTTTTAATAAGAGACTTTCCAAAACTATTCCATACCTTCTCAAATTTTTATATTTCTGAACATGGAGCGAAATGCAGGTGGTAAGCGAGCAAAGAGGGGGGTAGCACATGGAGGTAGAGGTACGAGAGAAGGTGCTCCTTCCAGTGCTGGCGACAACACGCATGCCAGCGGATCGTCAGTTGCAGGACCGTCAGGCCTGTCATCGCTGGGTCAGGGCCCTGTGAATCTCAGTAACGAACAGCGTCGCCAATCTGTCCTTCAGTGGTTAATGCAACCTGCATCCAGCAGTCTTACCTCCTCGTCCTCCCAGTCACGGCCACAAATGTCGTCATCAGCATCATCAGCATCCGTCCAACATGAAGCAGCCCAAATGTCAACTCGTGTACCCACCACTGTGGATAATCCATTGTCTGAAGACCTCTTTGATGACAAAATGCGGTTGGGGTCAGAAGGAATGTTAAAAGATCAAGAGGATGATTTAGTCTGCTCTGACGCCCAGTTACTGATGCCATCAGAGGAGGAGAAGGAAGCCGGTCAATCGGCAAAAATCCCGGGCGGTCGGCAACACCTTGCAGGCCCTCTTGCTTGTAGCCCGCAGCTTCTGGATGCAGAAAGTCAGGACGACCAAGTCACCTGTGTTGATGATGATGATGATGACGACATTGCGGATTCATCGTGGTCTTTT
Organism: Phyllomedusa bahiana; assembly: GCA_025379985.1. NCBI lineage: Eukaryota > Metazoa > Chordata > Amphibia > Anura > Hylidae > Phyllomedusa > Phyllomedusa bahiana. Next base: position 126,139 of record JAODAL010004820.1, on the reverse strand, counting down.
CCGCAGAATTTGCTTGCGAGCGCTTCATCAGTGGACGAGGAGGAAGACGATGGGGTAGTGTCAATACGGGTCCCACCACAAAAAGGGAGAGGGCGGTCGCAGAAGTCCGCTGATATGATTCCGCCAGCCACGGTCAGCGCAAACCCCGCTCCTCGCTTATCGCCATCAAAAAGGTCCAGGACCTCTCAAGCCTGGGCCTTCTTTGAGCAAGCCTCTGATTCACCCAGCGATGTCATATGCCGCCTTTGCCGTAAACGCATAAGTAGAGGCAAGAACCTTAAGTGGTTAACCACCACCAACATGTCTAGTCACATGCAGCGAATGCATGAGTTGAAATGGAGGGAACACTTGGCCAAAAAAGGCCAGACCGACGCCGGGCCTCCAACCACTGTCACACCCTCTGTCTCCGCCTCCTCCTCCTCCGCCACCACCAAGCGTTCCTCAGCTGCCCATGTCTCTCAGAGTCATGATCATGCCTCCACCGTCGCCCAAGTACCACCAGCACCACCAGAGACCCATCCTACCCCTTCTCCTTCCACCAGTTTGACGACCTGCACGCCGTACAGCGGCCAGTCTAGCAGCCAGCCTTCTGTCTTCCAGGTTTGGGAGCAGAAGAAACACTTTAACCCAAACCATCCCAAAGCCAAAAGCCTGAATGTCGGCATTGCCAGGCTTTTGGCCTTGGAAATGTTGCCTTTCCGTCTGGTGGACACAGATGGGTTCCGCCACGTCATGGCCCTTGCCTGCCCCCAATACCAGATGCCGAGCAGGCATTTCTTTGCCAGAAAAGCCATCCCTGCCCTGGCCAGCCACGTGTCATCTAAAATTTCAAGCGTGTTGTCTGCATCTGTGTCCGGAAAAGTCCATCTGACCACCGACACATGGACTAGTAAGCACGGCCAAGGCCGCTATATCTCTGTGACAGCTCACTGGGTTAGCTGGGTGGATGTCTCTGGTGGTTACGGTGGCTGTCAGGCTCGGCGCACGCTCTTCAAAACCGCAGGGATGTGGCAGGCTCTTTCCCCCAAGGTCCGCTGTGGCATCACGTGCCCAGAGAAACCAAGCCATTTTGAAATTAATCTGTCTTGGAGACCGTCCCCACACAGGTCAGGAGCTGTGGACGGCTCTCTGCAACGAGACCGAGCGCTGGCTGGGTGACAAGAACCTTGTGCCAGGCAAGGTGGTATGCGATAACGGGCGAAATCTGCTGGCCGCCCCTTAAGATCGGTAGGCTGGAGCACATCCTTTGCCTGGCACATGTCATGAACCTGGTTGTCCAGAAATTTCTAAAGAGCTACCCGGGTCTGGACTGCCTGCTGAAGAAGGCTCGAGGTCTGAGTTCGCACTTCCGCCATTCGCACCCTGCTTCGTCCCGCCTGGCTGCGTTGCAGCTTCAGCTCGGCCTCCCCGTCAACCGTCTCATTGTTGACGTGGCAACACGCTGGAATTCCACCCTCCACATGCTCCAGCGATTGTGGCAGCAGCGCAATGCCATTACGCAGTACGAAGTGACACATGGCCTGACAAGCAGCGGTGGAGTGGAGGCAGGTGAAAGAGCTATGCACCATCCTTGCCAGTTTTGAAGAAGCCACCAAAATGGTCAGTGCGGACAATGCCCTTGTCAGCATGAGCATTGTGGTGATCTTAGTTCTGGAACGATCGTTGGACACTCTGAAACAACAGGTCCCGCCAGCGATGGAGGAGGAGACGGACACAGATGCGGACACGGAGCCTTTCTCTCCGTCAAATCCACAAGGCCCGACAGTTTCACAATTTCATCGGTCTTCATTAGGCAGTGGTTCGGGGTCCAGAGCTAGTGCAAGGTGGCGCATCAGCTCTCAGGGTGCATTATCTCAGGCAAGTCAGGGCTGTGTTGAAGCTGTGCCGGAGGCAGCGGAGGAGGAGGAGGAGGAGGTATTCCTAGACACCAATGTTACCGACGTCCCTGCCTTGGAAAGAGGTTGGCGCGAATTTGAGGCGGAGGAGGAAGATGAGGAAGATCAGTTTGCTAGTGCCCCTCGACCCAGAGGCTTGGGAAATCAAGGCTCCATCTCTCACATGAGTGCTTGGATGCTCCATTTCCTCCAACATGATCCTCGCATTAAGGCCATCAAAATGAACAACAGTTACTGGGTGGCCACCCTCCTGGATCCCCGGTACAAAACAAAACTCAGCACTTTCCTTCCACCCACCCAAATAGAGAGTAAAATGCAGGAAATGGAGACCTTGCTGATTGATCAACTGGAGACATCTGTTGCGTCTGCTTCACGTTCTTCAAATGTCACGGTGGAACAACGCCAGCGACGTGACAGCAGTAGAGTGCCAAGTAGCCGTAGCGGCAGCAGCAGCAGCAGGCAAGGTGGCAGAAGCCTAATGGGTGACCTCTGGCAATCTTTATTTACCACCTCACCAACGCATGCAATGCAGGGCACACATACAACACCCAGAGACCAGCTTAAGATCATGGTGCACGACTATCTGCGTCTCAACACCGATGTTTTTGTATGTGTTCCGGACCCAATAGACTTCTGGGTATCCAAAATGGACGAATGGCCCGAGCTGGCTCGCCACGCCATAGAGGTGTTTGTCCTGCCCAGCAGCCAGCGTCATATCTGAGCGGACCTTCAGCACAACCGGAGGAGTCATTACAGACAAACGCATCCGGCTTTCCACAGATAATGTGGATCGTTTGACTTTCATCAAGATGAATCAGGCATGGATCTCTGATGATGTTGTGGCCCCAATTGCCGAGGTCACCGATTAGTTGCTGGTCTACTTCACATTCCTCTCCAAACAGAAATGGTCCTCTTGAAAACTGTTTTTTAAAATGATATTTTCTCTCTGCAATTTTTATTCTCAGTTCCAAAAAGATCATTTTGCTGGTTTGGCGGTGTGGAGACTGAAAAAAGACACCAATGTTTCATGACAAAACCGTATTCCATTTACTCACTTTATCTTTAAAATTTTTCGCATTGTTAATGGTTTTGAGGTCATGTTGCTGTGAGATACAGCTATAATCATGTTCCTTTGGAACAGAAATGTGGCTTCTAAGTGGCATTTCTCCCTCACAATTTTTAACGTGGCTAAGAATTCATTTTTATAATTTTTTGGGGTCAGGGTTTGCTTTGAGATACAGCTATAATCATGGTCCTTTGGAACAGAAATGTGGCTTCTAAGTGGCATTTCTCCCTCACAATTTTTAACAGTGGCTGTCCAGTTCAACTAAAATGGTGGTTCAAAGATTCTTTTTTCAGGCACTTTTTAATCTGGAGGTCAGATAGGTTTAATGGTTATACTGTGGTACAGAACAGGTATAGTCAATGTCCAGTGAAACTAAAATGGTGGTTCAAAGACTCCTTTTCCCGGCACTTTTTAATCTGTGGGTCAGACGGTTTAATGGTCATACTGCGGTCCAGGACAGGCATAGTCAATGTCCAGTTCAACTAAAATGGTGGTTTCAAATGACTCCTTTTTCAGGCATTTTTTAATCTGAGGTCAGACAAGTTTAATGGTCATACTGTGGTACAGAAAAGGTATATTTCAATGTCCAGTTCAATAAATGGTGGTTCAAAGATCCTTTTTTCCCAGCACTTTTTAATCTGGGGGTCAAAACAGGTTTAATGGTCATACTGTGGTACAGAACAGGTATAGTCAATGTCCAGTGAAACTAAAATAGTGGTTCAAAGACTCCTTTTTCCGGCACTTTATAATCTGTGGGTCAGACAGGTTTAATGGTCATACTGTCCAGGACAGGCATAGTCAATGTCCAGTTCAACTAAAATGGTGGTTCAAAGACTCCTTTTTAAGGCACTTTTTAATCTGGAGGTCAGACAGGTTTAATGGTCATACTGTGGTACAGAACAGGTATAGTCAATGTCAGTGAAACTAAATGGGGGTTCAAAGACTCCTTTTTTCCCGGCACTTTTGAATCTGGGGGACATGCAGATTTGGGCTCATGCTGTGGCCAGGACAGGCATAGTCTTTGTCCAGTTAAACTAAAATTGGTTCAAGACTCCTTTTTCCGGCACGTTTTAATTGGAGGTCAGACAGGTTTAATGGTCATACTGTGGTACAAAACAGGTATAGTCAATGTCCAGTGAAACTAAAATGGTGTTCAAAGACTCCTTTTCCCAAGCACTTTTAATCTGGGGTCATACAGGTTTAATGGTCATACTTGGTACAGAACGGGTAAGTCAATGTCCAGTGAAGCTAAAATGGTGGTACAAAGACTCTTTCCCAGCATTTTTTAAAATATAGTGGGTAGACAGGTTTAATGGTCATACCGTGGTACAGAGCAGGTATAGTCAATGTCCAGTTCAACTAAATGGTGGTTCAAAGACTCCTTTTTCTGGCACTTTTGAATCGGGGGGTCATGCAGGTTTGGGCTATGTTGTGGCCCAGGACAGGCATAGTAATGTCCAGTTCAACTAAAATTTGGTTCAAAAGACTCTTTTTTCGGACGTTTTAATTGGGGGTCAGACCGGTTTAAGGGTCATACGTGGTAAAGAACGGTATAGTAAATGTCCCAGTGAAACTAAAATGGTGGTTCAAAGACTCCTTTTCCAGCACTTTTAATCTGTGGGTCAGCAGGTTTTGAACATACTTTTGGTTTACAGAACAGGTAAAAGTCAATGTCCAGTGAAACAAAATGGTGGTTCAAAATCCTTTCCCAGCACTTTTTAATCTGTGGCCCAGACAGGTTTTAATGGTCATACTGCGGTCCAGGACAGCATAGTCAATGTCCAGTTCACTAAAATGGTGGTTCAAAGACTCCTTTTTCCGGCACTTTTAAATCTGTGGGTCATGCAGGTTTGGGGCTCATTCTGTGGCCAGGACAGGTTTTAGTCAATGTCCAGTTCAACAAAAATTGTGGTTGAAAGACTCCTTTTTCCGGCACTTTTTAATCTGGAGGCAGATAGGTTTAAGGGTCATGCTGCTTTCCAGGACGGGATATTCAATGTCCAGTTCAAGTAAAATGATGGTTCAAATCATACTGCTTCGGGCACTTTTTAATTTGTGGGTCATGCAGGTTTAAGGGTCATGCTGTGGTACAAGACAGGGATAGTGAATGGTTTTGTGACTTTTTTTTTGGCTTTTATAACCTAAGTGTGTTGCCCAGATGTAGCCCTATCCATTTGACTGTTGTGGATGTTTTAAATTCCCAGTTCTCAGCCCTTTTTGGGTGTAAAAATGAAGTGTTGTTCCTCTCCCATAGATTTAATGGTCATCGGCGATAATCTATTATTGACTATCGGAAATCGTCTTGATAATTGCCGATATCGACTATCGACCCGATGACGATAGTCGACGTAATCGCTCATCACTATTCTGATCTTGTATGAAAATGTCAGAAATCTCAAAAGAAGGGGAGGCTTAAGGGGAAATGGGTACTGTCATGATGCACGCCGCAGTCCCCACTCTGGACCGCGGATGTGCTGCTGTCTGCATTTCCCAGGGTCGCCAAGACTTACCTCTCCCCGCTCCTGCTCTGCTCCCACCTACTGTTTCTGACTGACATGCGTATCCGTTCCCATGCGCGCCATAATGCTTGGAGATTTAAAGTGCACCGCTGATTGGTAATCACTGGGTGTTGACCCTTTATTACCTCACTACCCTTTGCGCACCCTGTCAATTATTGATGTGCTTCCCTGAGAGTTGCTTGGTGTTTTGTTCTGTATTCTGGTATCTGACTCTTGTTCTGACTTTGACTATGCTCTGCCTGCCACCTGCCCTTATCTTACCGTTTTTCTATCATTTACTATACCTCAAACCTACTCCTTTAGTACCATGCTACACCCTGACTGTCACCACGAGCAACCACGCTAGGGGTAGCAACTTGGGAGTCTCCCGCAGCAAAGGCCAACCTGCTTTGCGGCAAGCACTGGTGGAGAACCGTGAGACTCCTTAGACCCCGCTCCCTTGTGTGGCTCAGTGTTATCTCTCGTGGTGACCCAGAGAATCCACTACTCTACTTGTGACAAATGTACTGTTACAAAGAGATTTGGATAAGTTGAAGGCCTGGGTAGAGAAGTGGCAAAAGATGTTTAAATGAAAGGTTATGCACATGGGAAGGTAAATTCTTCAATGGAAAAACCCTGGCTAACACTCATATGGATAAGGACTTGGGAATCTTAGTTAAAGGTAAATATCACTGTAGTAACCAGTGTCAGACAGTAGCTATCAAGACAGAACGGACCATGTGGTATATATTAAGAGGTGTAGTTCATAATAATATCTTTCTCCCACTACACAAATCACTGGTCAGACCACACATGGAATATTGTGTACAGTTTTTGGCACTGATTCACAGGAAATAATTATAGGGTTATTTAGTTTATATAAAAGACGGCTTCAGGGTGATCTAATTTATATGTATATGGATCATCCACGTCTAGAGGAAAGAAGGTTTCTACATAAACATAGAAGGGATTCTTTACTGTATGAGCAGTGAGACTGTGGAACTCTCTATCAGAGGAAATGGGTTTAAAAGGGGCATTTCAAGAGTGCAACAATATAACACGTTTTAATGACTAGGATTCTGGATGGATGTCTTTTTTTTAAGCCTTACAAACTATGTTATTTTGTAACTATGTATTAATTTTTTTTATACTTGTTTGGTTTTATTGGTTTAGATCTGACATTCAAGAGATCCATTATATGTATTTATGAACTTTTCTCTAGTAATATATTAAAATATTAAAACAAAATTTGAAGTTTTCCCAACAAACCCATCCCTTTTTTTGACTGTGGTTATGTGTCATTGCTCATTAGTGGAAGACATAGTTAAATGTTTCTATAATTAAGATTTGATATTAAACAAAAATTGTGAGCCTTCTTCCACTCCTCCCAGCAGCATTGATGGCTTAATTATATACCGTACGGATACATAGCAATGCAACAATCACTGCTGACAGGGGTGGATAGAGGCAGGGCATATTCATTATAATACTTTGATGGCTGTAATTAACTAAAGTACACAACAATTTATGTGCAGTTTGGACTGATTATGCACCAGATCTGTCTCCTAAGTATTCTGTCCAAAAACAATGCTATGTCATTATGACACATCTGCCTTAATGATCAACTTACTGGTAGTCCCACAACAATATGTTCCTTATAAATGACTGCTGTCCAGATCTCTAGAGTCTGATAAACCCATTTTTCTATTCAAAAGTACAAACTTTATACTTGATATTTTTAAATATTGGAAATTAGAGTTCTTGTAAATTAAGAAGGAAAAGCGAAAGTAAAAAATGACATTAAAAATAGTGTGGAGGCTGAGGTTGAGTAGGGAGGCCTTGTGTTGAACACTTTAATTCGGCCTATGTACTGACACATTTATCCAAGTGCTGGTGTGAGTGTCTGGGAAGCCATCACATAGGACTGTCACCCCTAGCAGTAATCAACGGGACACTAACGGCTCAGCAGTATGTGTAGGGAATCCTGTGGTCACATATGGCAGGGATTTCAACTGGCATTTTTCATCAGAATTAATGCTTGTCCACATACACCAAGGGTTTACCAGGAATGTTTTTGCCAGACTGCAAAGCTTTTTTGTCCTGCCACATTTGTCGCCAATTGAGCATCTATGGGGACCAGTTGGAACACCAGCTTTGGCAACCTATGAGTGTACAGTACAGTTATCTCTAATAAACTTATCCTTTTTTTCAAATATTGAGATCACGTAGATTTATTAACATTGCATTCATACATATAAAGTTTCATTTGATTTCAAGAGCTCCAAAGTGCGTTGTCAATGAGTATATATATATTTTTAACATCAGTACTGCCTACTGGACTTATTCCAATGATGTGTTGGCAGATCAATTACTTTACATTTTTATAACAATGTATAACTTGCTCATGTGAAAGAGGATTTCTTCTGTAATCACAGATATGCTTTATTCGAGAAATATTCACATTATTTATTTACAGATAATTATTGAACTGTCTGTACTGAAATTTCATGGGAATTGAAGATCATGTTTTACTCTGTTTAAATGAAAGTGAGATGTGTTACACTGAAATAAATTTCATGTTTTTGTGTAAAAACAATTACTATTATACTGTAGACATAACTATGTATGTATGCATTTGAATCTTCTAGGTATATACATTATGTTTTTGACCTTGGGAACGGTCCTTCCTTGATGAAAGGCAATTCAGAGCGACCATTGAATGATAACCAATGGCACAGTGTTGCTGTCTCAAGAGATCCAGGAAATGCGCACACTCTAAGAATTGATGGAAGAACAGTCACACAGCACTCTACAGGGGCCAGCAATCTAGATCTAAAGGGTGAGAACACATATAATCACTGATACTGTTATTGCTGCACATGCAAATTTACAAAAGGATTTCTTTTTCTTCATGCATGTATATTTAGTTTTCTCATTTTCAGTTGAAAAATTGATCATTCTACCATGAAATGCTACAGTAGCATTCAGTAACAACAATAAAATATACGGTGAACATCTAGTAGTGGACAGACTAGTAGTGAAGTTTTGGGAATTACACACACTTTAGAAGAGATTCCTAGTGGCCTATATAAGAGAAAATAAGTCCAGGAATAAACTTGTACTTTTGAGAGCTGGTGATAGCATTCACTGACCTCATATCCAGCATTGATTAGTGAAGTGGAGAGCACCACATGAAAAAGTCTGAAACTAGGAAGAGGTTGCGAACTGATTATTAGTGTGTTTGAAAATAAATATTTGAACAAACACTGCAACCTAAAATGTTGCCACTGTTTTTAACTAGTGATGAGCAATTGTGTCAGCAGCTGCAAAGGGGCCCCTTTCACACAAAACAAGACACGGTATTGGAAATGTCACATGGGAACTGGCAGGTGACCCCTATCACTTTTTGCACCAGGGACCAACATCTTGTCACATATGTGGTGGCAGCAATAATGTCCCAACGGGGAACGTGAGGTTCAGCTAGCAGTGCCCTAGGGGGTCCAGTTGGTCAACGAGCCCTGTCTCAAATTCTTGCATTCTACTGTCAATTTAGATATGGCGGTTTTGGCACCTCTGACAACAGGCGCCAGTTACTATAAAATATCTGTAACCAAATTTGCATACAAGTGCGCTATTTGCACCAAACTGAGATGCACATACTGCAATAGAACTATTTAAAAGTCATATGGATTAGATATGATGGTTTTGGCACCACTGACAAGAGGCGCTAGTTACTATAAAATATCTGTAACCAAATTTGCATACAAGTGCGCTATTTGCACCAAACTGAGATGCACATACTGCAATATAACTATTTAAAAGTTATATGGATTAGATATGGCGGTTTTGGCACCACTGACAACAGGCACCAACCAGTTACTATAAAATATCTGTAATCCAATTTGCGTACAAGGGGGCTATTTGCGACAAACTGGGACGCACAGGAACCAATGAACTAAAAAAAAACAAAAAGGTCAATTTTTCACCTCATTTTTGAGGTCTGGGGCCCAAAAGGTTAAAAAAATTGCTATTTAAATGCCGTTCGGGACGGGCAGGTGGGCTCACACATTTCCCCCTCCTTTTTCCCGCCCCCCACCCTTGCTCCCCGCGGCTGCACAACAATAGATGCTCTAACAGTCCTCTCTAACTTAATAAGAACAAAAATTTCTTAATGTAGCTATATGTAAGCTTCACAGCTACCAGGTGGTTTTTTTGTATAAAAAAAAAACTGTGTCTCTGAGCTGTGACAACACTATGAAACAGGGAGCGAAACGTTTACCGTAGTCAAAGTTAGGAAATGAGACTGATCAGGAAATGCAGTCATATACATAAAACGAGGGCTGTGTTTTTTTTCAGCCAATGGAAAACCCAAAACCCCCCACAGCTGACACGAACCCCCCCACCCCCTCTAGGTTGATTGATTTGGGTGGCCGCCAAAATTACGGAAATGCCGAAAAAAAGGGGCAAAAAGTAAATGATAACGATCACTTTAAATTTCAGGAAACTATCGCGTCATCGGAAAATTCCGATAAACGTAAAAATTGTGCCAATTTCAACTTTTGTCGATAGTATCGCTCATTCCTATTTTTAACTCAAGGTAGCTAATAACAAATGTAAAAACTAATTTTTTATGTTAATTCCTATCCTTTAAGAGTGAAAAAAATTAACAAATTTTTCCCGATTATTTTTTTTGCGTACTATTTATGCATTGAACTTTAGTAATAAAACCAAAAAGCATATCCTCATAGTTTAGCTACAGACAGAATTTTATAATTTCATTTAACGTCTATAAAAGTTGTTTTGAGCTTTGGTGAATGGTGCAGCGGTCAAAAACGTATATTACTTTTTAAAAATGGAGGACTTGAGACCCCCTTTCATGATCATTGAGAAGCCCAGACTCCTGTGGATACCTGATGTTGTTGCTGGTTTTATCCCTTTTAACTCCAAAAGTTTTAGACAATAGTTCAAAGCCCCAATCAATACACAGTATCTCACAAAAGTGAGTACACCCCTCACATTTTTGTAGATATTGTATTATATCTTTTCATGGGACCACACTGAAGATATGACACTTTGATACAATGTAAAGTGGTCAGTGTACAGCTTGTATATTAGTGTAAATTTGGTGTGCCCTGAAAATAACCCAACATACAGCCTTCAATGTCTAAACTGCTGACAACAAAGTGAATACACCCCTAAGTGAAAATGGACAAAATGTGCCCAATTTGGCATTTTCACTCAACGGTTTCATGTGACTTATTGGTGTTATCACTCTCTCTTTCTCTCATATTGGTCACTGGAAGTTCAGCATAGCACCGCATGGCAAAGAACTCTCTGAGGATCTAAAAAGAAGAATTGTTGCTCTACTTAAAGATGGCTTAGGCTATAAGAAGATTAGCAACACCCTGAAAGTGAGCTGCAGCATGGTTGCCAAGAACATACAGTGGATTAACAAGACAAGTTCAACTCAGAACAGGTCTCACCATGGTTGACCAAAGAAGTTGAGTACAAGTGATCAGCATCATATCCAAAGATTGTCTTTTCAAAATAGACGTGTTAGTGCTGCTAGCATTGCTGCAGAGGTTAAAGGAATGGGTGGTCAGCCTGTCAGCGCTCAGACCATATGCTGCACACTGCATGAAATTGGTTTGCATGGCTGTAATCCCCGAAGGAAGCCTCTTCTAAAGATGATGCACAGGAAAGCCCACAGTTTGCTGAACACAATCAAACTAAGGATATGGATTATTGTAACCATGTCTTGTGGTCTGATGAGACCTATATGGTTCAGATGGTGTCAAGCCCGTGTAGCGGCAACCAGGTGAGGAGTACAAAGACAAGTGTGTCTTGCCTACAGTCAAGCATGGTGGTGGGAGTGTCATGGCTTGGGGCTACATGAGTGCTTTCGGCTTTGGAGAGCTATAGCTCATTGAGGGGACCATGAATAGCAACATGTACTGTGAAATACTAAAGCAGAACATGATCCCCTCCCTTCAGAAACTGGGTTGCAGGGCAGTATTCCCACTATATAAAAAACCCAAACACTTCGGAGATGACCACTGCCTTGCTAAAGAAAATGAGGGTAAAGGTGGTGGACTGGCCAAGCATGTCTTCAGACCAAAACCCTATTGAGCATCTGTGTGGCATCCACAAATGGAAGGTGGAAGAGCACAAGATCTCTAACATTCACCAGCTCCATATTGTCGTCATGGAGGAGTGGAAGAGGATTCCAGTGGCCACAACCTGTGAAGCTCTAGTGAACTCAATGCCCAAGAAAGTTAAAGCAGTGCTGAAAAATAATGGTGGAACACAAAATATTGACAATTTTAGCACAATTTGTCCATTTTCACATAGGGTTGAACTCACTTTTGTTGCCAGCGGTTTGCACATTGATGGCCATGTGTTGAGCTATTTTGAGGGCACACCAAGTTTACTCTGTTATATAAGCTGTATACTGACAACATTGTATGAAAGTGTCATATCTTCATTGTTGTCCCATGAAAATATATAATTTATTATTATTTATTTTAAAGCGCCATTGATTCTATGGCGCTGTACATTCATGGGGGTTTACAGACATAACATGTGTCAAACAAGTACAGTGATAATGAAAGAAAAGACTTACCCAAATTTGGGACAACAGAAGGAGTGAGGACCCTGCCTGCGAGGGCTTACAATCCACATAGGAAGAGGGAGGAGACAGAAGGCGAGGGGCAGACATGTTTGTGGGGTAGTACTGTGGCAGCAGGGTTATTGTAGGTTAGAGGCAATCCTGAAGAAATGGGTTTTCAGGTTGCTTTTGATATAATATAATAATAATACAATATTTATATAAAGCTCTAAGGGTGTATTTCTGTTTTCATTGGGCCCTTCTCATATTTTTTTACAACTCTTATGTTTAACTTAAATGTTTAATTTATAAAAAAAAGTAATTGTGCTGGTGACGTTAGGTTTTAACCTTGAGATCAAGATTAGCAATTCTGCCTCTTGATGGCAGCAAGCAAAGCAGGTGTTGTTCAGCCTTGTTTATTTATTTTTTTTTCTTGACTTTATAAACTTTTATGAACCTGGATCTTTAGATTCATATAAAAAGTGTATCAAATGTTTGAATCTAGAGTGCTATAATATGGACATTGACTCTAATATCAAACATTAGACAGTTCTCATGTTCGTACCCTGTTTCCCCTAAGATAAGACACCCCCGAAAATAAGACATTGTGCATTTTTAGTTATGAAATTCAGAGTTTGGCTGGTTATGCTGATGTTTGTGATGAAATCTCTACAGTATATTAGTACATGTTGATGTTCTGTTCAACAATAAATGTGAATTATTGTTCATTGAAAAAAAAATCCCCTAAAAATAAGTCTTACCTCGTCTTTAGGAGCAAAAATTAATGTAAGACACTGTCTTATTTTCGGGGAAACAAGGTATACAACTTTTAAGTAACTAAGGTTTGGCTGAAGGTTTACTTGTTCCATAAAATTTGCCTAGATATTTGTCAGTTAATAATTTGCATCCTCTGATATTTTTCTTGGCAACTACAATATCTGATGTCTTTTCTTAAGTTCTGTTTATTGTTTACAGCATTCCATCAATTTTTAAGGAACAGTATGCAGAGAACCTTCAACAACATAAGCAATGTTTATTATATAGGCAGTTAACTGCTTCAATACTACTTACGCCTTTGTTCAAAAAATAGTAAAATTTTAAAAGTCCTCTAAAATATTAGAACCAGATAATTTGTAAGCTTCAGGATCCCTGTTTACAACAAACAACCATGATTTTATAGATGTTTCAATTACTGGGTGTCCCACTCGACAGTATCCTGGAAAAATCAGCTATAACTCCGAGACTAATGAACACATTTTATTAAAATTTGGTCAAAACATACCTTAATCAATAGGAATCAGAAACGCCTCATAACATGTTCATTGACCACTTCTTAACCTGACCTGCCATCCACATATTAAGAGAAAAAGAATATCTCTTTGGGCTTCTTACCCTGACTATCTTATGACATACCATGCCACCCCGACAGCCAAGTTTTCCTTTAGTCGTATAGTTAGTAGAAAACTCTGCTGTCCATGTCTCACACTACTGTGCAAGTCCTGTCTAATCGAGTTTCTAAAGAAAATGCACACTCTAAGAATCTATGAAAGAACAGTCACACAGCACTTTAAAACCATATATCCCCCAGCAAAATAGTATATTCAGAAAATGGTATGGAAGCAAAAGAAACTATGTTGGATGAGCATGGTCGAGGCAGACCAAAAATTCCACAAGAAATGGTGCAAAAGAATGAAGACAGTTTGTTGGCTTCTCCAAGAAAGTTTTGGAGAAACTAGTCGCATGCATTCCTTAGGCGGGATTTTGGCCCATTTTTCCACACAAACACTCTTCAAATCCTGCCGATTTTGAGGGCTCTTTCTATGAACTCTGAGCTTTAGTTCCTTCCAAAGATTTTCTATTGGATTCAGGTTAGGTGATTAGCTGGGCCGTTCTAGCAGCTTTATTTTCTTTCTCTGGATCCAGTTGAGAGTTTCCTTGGCTGTGTGTTCGGGAACCGTTGTATTACTGAAATATCCACCCTTGTTTCATCTTGATTTTTATCGAGAGTGTCTTGGTGCATTCGTACATTCATCCTTCTTTCAATTGTATAAAGTTTGCCAGTGCAGTATACTGAAAAACACCCACAAACCATGGTGTTCCCACCTCCAAACTTCACTTTTGGTATGGTGTTTTGGGGCAAATATGCAGTTCATTTTGGCCTCTAAACATGGCATTTTATGGCATCCAAAGAGTTCAAGTTTTGTCTCATCTGACCAGACTTTATTCTCCCAGTATATCACAGGCTTGTCGAAATGTTGTTGAGCAAACTTTAAACCTGGAACATGTTTTTTGTTCAGCAATGGAGTCTTATGTGGTGAGCAGTGTCGGACTGGTGGGTCTGGGGCCCACAGGGGAATTGATCTTGGGGGGCCCACCCACTGTACTAAATATAACCCGGGCCCCTCGGATTAAATGCCCCCATTTTTTCCACATAATACAGGTGCAAACAGAACTGTATTTTAGTACAATAGCAAGTTAGTCACCAATGTACAGCTCAAACATAGACACAGGGAAGTACTCCCCTCCATATCCCCCTCCACCCACATACACACTCCCCCCCCACCCAATTACACTTCCCCCTCCACCCCCATACAATTCCCCCCCAACCCACATAAAATACCTCCTCCCCTCACATCAATACCCCCTCCACCCACATACAATATCTCCTCCCCCCCCCAAAACAATACCCCCCCACCCACATACAATATCCCCTCCACCCACATACAATACCCCCTCCACCCACAAAACAATATCCCCCTCCACCCACATACAATATCCCCCTCCACCCACATACACCGTCCCCCTCCACCACCCACATAAAATATCCCCCTCCACCCACATACAATATCCCCTCCCCCCACATCCAATATCCCCTCCACCCACATACAATACCCCCCTCCACCCACATACAATACCCCCCCTCCACCCACATACAATATCCCCCCCCAAACCCAAAACAATTCCCCATATTCCCCCTCCACCCACATACAATATCCCCTCCACCCACATACAAAATCCCCCTAAACCCACATACAATATCCCCTCCCCCCAAACATACAATATCCCTCCACCCACATACAATATCCCTTCCACGTATCCTTGGTCACGCACCTCCCCAACCTTCAAAATAATCACCAGCAAGAAAGTAGAAGTGTAACTCCTATCACAGGGTCAATCAGGGACACATGTACGCTGGCATTATACCGGCGCCGATATAACCTACAACACCGCCATATAGAGACCACATAGAGGTCAGAAACCAGCTCAGGTATAACCTACAACACCACCATTAGGGGAACCAAAATAGGGGTTTCAGGACACCAGCTCAGCAGGGGGTAACTACCGGGGTAAAAACAGGGGTAGCAGTTGCAACGGGGCCCCTGCGCTTAGGGGGGCCCCGGGGGGGGGCAGCTGCTACTGCGTCCGCTACCCGGTAATGCCACTCCTGGGCCCGCCGGCAGTGAACTTAACCGTTCACTGCGGCGGGCGGGGAGCTGCGGGGTCCAGCGCATACTCCCTCTGAACGCTCGGGCCCCCCGGCCCGAGCGTTCAGAGGCAGCGCTGCTCGGTTAGTAAGCAGGGCGAGCGCCGATCGCTTTCCCCTCTGTTACTTCCCCCTGCCGCCCTCTGTGGTCCGGGCGCGCGCGTGACGTCCCCAAACACCGCGCTGCCCGCGCTGAGTGCAGAGGCTGCAGGGAAGGGAGCAGAGCGGAGCGAGCGGCAATCGGGGGAGCGTGGAACCGAGGTGAGTAAGTTGTTTCTTATTTTATCTACCCCATAATATATAGCCCCACATATGCCTGCCTATAGCCCCCAGATGCCTGCCTATAGCCCCCATTATTTCCTGCCTATAGCCCCCCATTATGCCTGCCTATACCCCCCATATGCCTGCCTTACCCCCCCTTGCCTGCCTATAGCCCCCCATATTCCTGCCTATACCCCCCCATATGCCTACCTATACCCCCCTATGCCTACCTATAGCCCCCATAGTATACCAAATGCCTGCTAAACCCCCCATATGCCTGCCTATACCCCCCATATGCCTGCCTATAGCCCCCATATGCCTGCCTATAGCCCCCCATATGCCTGCCTTACCCCCATATGCCTGCCTATTTCCCCCATATGCTGCCTATAGCCCATATGCCTGCCTATAGCCCCCATATTCCTGCCTATACCCCCATATGCCTGCCTATAGCCCCCCATATGCCTGCCTATAGCCCCCCTATGCCGGCCTATAGCCCCCATATGCCTGCCTATAGCTCCCATATGCCTGCCTATAGCCCCCATATGCCTGCCTGCCTATACAGCCCCCTATATGCCTGCCCGCCTATACAGCCCCCTATATGCCCGCCCGCCTATACAGCCCCTATCCTGCCTGCTTGCCCGCCTATAACAGCCCCCTTTCTGCCTGCTTGCCTGCCTATACAGCCCCCTATAGCCTGCCTGCCTATACAGCCCCTATATGCCTGCCCTATACAGCCCCAATATATGCCTGGGCCTGCCTATACAGCCCCGCCCACCCCTTGCCTGCCTCTACACCCCCACAACCCGCCGGTCTACTTATATGGGCCCCTTTAGCTACCTAAATCCTATCTATATGGCCCCTATAGCCCACCTAACCCTTGTTACCTGTATGGCCCCTATAGCTACCTAAACCCTGCCCGCCTATATGGGCACTCCTAAATTTGGCTACCTAAACCCTTGCCTATTTGGGGCCCCCTATATCCTATCTAAGCCCTGCCTGCCTAAATTGACCCCATATAGCAAGGGGGGGCAGGTGCTGGAAAAGTCAGGATTATAAGATATTTTTGTCTAAATCTGCAGGGACAAGTGGGGCGGAGATGTCATCAAGATGGCGGACTGGACCGGATGCAGAAAAAAAAGAGAAAGTCAACGACTCATCAGAGAAACGTCACCTGTGATCACAAATGTAACTGCACTGTAATCACTTATATGTCTGCACCAGGCTGTGTACACGCTGTCAACCATTATATGGTCACTGTATGGGGCTAATATACAGTCTGCAGAGCCTGTGTACACTGCTGTCTACCACTATATGGTCACTGTATGGAGGTAATATACAGTCTGCAGAGCCTGTGTACACTAGTATATACCACTTATGGTCACTATCTTATTATATATTATTATTATTATTAGACAGTATTGGTCTTTGTGTACTGATCTAATAGTGTTTGGGTTTTTTTATTCAGTCACAATGTGGTGGTAATTTGTGGTCGTGTTCTGGTGGTATTTAAACAGGTCCTTAAGTAATAGCGTTATTGGTAATGCTGGTCTTTTGTATAGTGGGATTTGAAATTGGTAGCAGTATGATGGGGAGATTTATGGTGAGGTATTTGCCCCTTGTATTATCTACATTATCTAACAGCATGTCCTGGTACATGGTCGTGGTCAGGGAGGGGGGCCATCCAAAAGTTTGCTATGGGGCCCTGGCTTCTCTAGTTACGCCCCTGCAGCTCAGGTATAACCTACAACACCGCCATATAGAGACCATATAGAGGTCAGACACCAGCTCAGGTATAACCTACAACACCGCCATATAGAGACCACAGAGTGGTCCGACACCAGCTCAGGTATAACCTACAACACCGCCATATAGAGACCACATAGTGGTCAGTCACCAGCTCAGGTATAACCTACAACACCGTACACCGCCATATAGAGACCACATAGAGGTCAGACACCAGCCAGGTCACTTTTACTTTACAGTGAATACAGCACTGATCCAATATAGAAGTAAAATAGCCCCTGAAATCAGGGACTCACCGGAGACGTCGTATCTGATGAGTCGTTCTCTTCTTTCATGAGTCGTTCTTATTCCCATTTCCTCTGCATCCGTTCTGCACCGCCATGAGGACTTGTCCCGGCCACAGCTCAATCCTGCAGAAATTATACACAAATATCTTATAATCCCCAATTTTACAGCATCTCTTTACCTATTCCCACCTTTTGTACAAACTGCCCAGGGGGGGAGAGCGGGTTACAAGCCATAACTTAAGGCCCTGGATCCAAAGGGGGTTGGGAAGGTGGGGAGGGGAGAGTCCCTGGAGAAAAATGCTACAACTATGGGCTGCTGCCCTCTCAATTATATTACCAGGTAGGTAAGACAAGACCCTAGGAGGTAGGCAATAGGCAAGGCCCCAGTAGGTAGGTGGTTTCTCCCAGTTAGGTAAGCTGTAGGTAGTTAGGGTCCCCTTTATATAGGCTGCAAGCAGTTAGGGACCCCCTTTAGGTAGTATACAGGCAGTTAGGGCTTCCCATGAAGTAGTATACAGGCAGTTAAGGCCTCTTAGGTAGTTCGCAGGCAGTTGGGGGTCTCCTTTAGGTAGTATACAGGTAGTTAGGGGCCTCCTTTAGCTAGTGTGCAGGAAGTCAGGGCCCCCCCCTTTAGCTACTGTGTAGGTAGTCAGGGCCCCGTTAGTATTTAGGTAGCCAGGGCCCCCTTTGTAGTCAGGGCCCGCCTGTATGTCGTCAATGCGTCCCTTTAGGTAGCCAGGGCCTCATTGTAGTCAGGGCCCCACTGTAGGTAGTTAGGGCTCCCCTGTAGGTAGTTAGGGCCCCCTGTAGGTAGCCAGGGTCCCCCTTGTAGTCAGGGCCCCTTTTAGGTAGCCAGGGGCCCCCATTGTAGTCAGGGCCCCCCTTGTAGTCAGGGCCCCCTTGTAGTCAGAGCCCTCTTGTAGTCAGGGCCCCCTTTGTAGTCAGGGCCCCCCTTGTATCGGGCCCCCCTTGTTTGTAGGGCCCCATTGTTAGTCAGGGGCCCCTTGAGGTAGCCAGGGGCCCCCTTTGTAGTCAGGGTCCCCTTGTAGCCAGGGCCCCCCTTTAGGTAGCCAGGGGCCCCCTTTGTAGCCAGGGACCCCTGTAGGTAGCCAGGGACCCCTTGTAGTGAGGGCCCCTTTTGTAGTCAGGGCCCCCCTTTTAACCAGGGCCCCCCTTTGTAGCCAGGGACCCCCCCTTGTAGTCAGGGACCCCCCTTGTAGCCAGGGACCCCCTTTATAGTCAGGTCCCCCCTTGTAGCGAGGGACCCCCATTGTTGTCAGGGCCTCCCCTTGTAGTCAGGGCCCCCCTTGTAGTCAGGGCCCCCCCTTGTAGTCAGTGCACCCCTTGTAGCCAGGGACCCCTTGTAGCCCGGGACCCCCTTGTAGCCAGGGACCCCCTTGCAGTCAGGGGGCCCCCTTGCAGTCAGGGGGCCCCCCTTGTAGCCAGGGACCCCTTTATAGCCAGGGACCCCCTTTATAGCCAGGGACCCCCCTTTTACCCAGGGACCCCCTTTGTAGTCAGGGCCCCCTTTATAGCCAGGGACCCCCTTTATAGCCAGGGACCCCCCTTGTAGCCAGGGACCCCCCTTGTAGTCAGGGCCCCCATTAAAGCCAGGGACCCCCGTTATAGCCAGGGCCCCCCTTGTAGCCAGGGCCCCAATTGTAGCCAGGGGCCCCGTTGTAGTCGTGGCCCCCTTGTTGCCAGGTACCCCCTTTTTAGCCAGGTCCCCCCTTGTAGCCAGGGACCCCCTTTATAGCCAGGGACCCCCCTTGTAGTCAGGGCCCCCCTTTGTAGCCAGGCACCCCCTTTATAGCCAGGGACCCCCCTTGTAGTCAGGGCCCCCCTTGGAGCCAGGGACCCCCCGGGGCGGCGGGGACCCCCTTGTAGCCAGGGACCCCCTTTATAGCCCGGGACCCCCTTTATAGCCAGGGACCCCCTTGTAGTCAGGGCCCCCTTGTAGCCAGGGACCCCCTTTATAGCCAGGGACCCCCTTTATAGCCAGGGCCCCCCTTGTAGCCAGGGCCCCCCTTTATAGCCAGGGACCCCCTTGTAGTCAGGTCCCCCCTTATAGCCAGTGATTCCCCCCTTGAAGTCAGGTCCCCCCGTGTAGCCAGGGACCCCCCTTGTAAACCCGGGGTTTCCCCCCTTGTAGGCAGGGACCCCCCTTGTATTCAGGGCCCCCCTTTATAGCCAGGCCCCCCCCCTTGTAGTCAGGTCCCCCCTTGTAGCCAGGGACCCCCCCCCCCTTGTAGTCAGGTCCCCCTTGTAGCCAGGACCCCGCTTTCAGTCAGGGCCCCCCCTTGCAGTCAGGGCCCCCCTTGTAGCCAGGGACCCCTTGCAGCCAGGGACCCCCTTTATAGCCAGGGACCCCCGTTGTAGTCAGGTCCCCCCTTGTAGCCAGGGACCCCCCCTTGTAGCCAGGGCCCCCCTTTATAGCCAGGGCCCTCCTTGATAGCCAGGGACCCCCTTTATAGCCAGGGCCCTCTTGTAGCCAGGGACCCCCTTTATAGCCAGGGACCCCCCTTGTAGCCAGGGACCCCCTTTATAGCCAGGGCCCTCTTGTAGCCAGGGACCCCCTTTTTAGCCAGGGCCCCCTTGTAGCCAGTGATTCCCCTCTTGTAGTCAGGTCCCCCCTTCTAGCCAGGGACCCCATTGTATATAGTTAAAAAAAAAAAAAACAACAACAAACAGCCACTTACCTTGCTCCCGCTCCAGCTCCAGCTCCGGCCGCCGGCTCCTGCTGCACTGCATAGGCGGCGCGGTGGAGTGACGTCACCGCGCCGCCTACGTCAGCAGTAGGGGCCGGCGCCCGGCAGGCTGAAGGGCCAAACGCCCTTTAGCCTTTCCAGGGAGATCAGCGGAGCACAGCGCTAGTGGCGCTGTGCTCCGCTGACACCGCGCAGCCCCGGGAATCAGGGACATTAGTCCCCAGCTACCGGGCCGGTCTCTGGGCGCTCGGGACGCAGGTCCCGGGCGTTCAGGGACCGCATGCACGGACGGGCCCCGGGGAGCGACGGCACTGCCTCCGGGGCCCCCAGCGGCTCAGGGGGGGCCCACCGGGGGATTCCCCGGTCCCCCGGCGGCCCAGTCCCAGCCTGGTGGTGAGGGTGCATAAAGGCCATGGAGGCTGAGTGCATTACTTATTGTTTTTTTTTTTGTTTTTTTTTAAACAATTGTACCTGCTGAATCCATGTTTTTTTGTAGCTCTCCACAGTTAGCTCCCCTCTGTCTGAAGTCTTGCGGGGAACACCTGGTTGTGGCCTGTTTATGGTGAAATTATGTTCTTTCCAATTCTGGATCATGGCAGCAACAGTCCTCAATGGAACCTTCAGTGGTTTATAAATTATTTTATAACCAATGCCATCCATATGTTTTACAACAATAAGGTTGCAAAATTCTTTCTAAAAAATGGCATCTGGTGCATGAAATCACAGTGACAAATAATTGGCCCCACCTTTTTTGACAGTATTGTGATGAGTGCAGTATATATAGAGATTTTCTACATGTGTGTAAATGAATTGGATGATGAGGAAATTAGCACCAGCTGCATTCAACAAGATACAACCTGCTACAGCTCCAGTATGAATATGTCTAGGATCCACGCATTTTTTGGGAAAATAATAATTTCAAAAGAAGTTTGGCCACCACAGTCACCAACAGGGCTTTTTTGGTGGGGCCTCCTTAAAAAGAGCATTCACTGGATTAATCCACTGTGCAAGGTACTGTAAGGCTATGTTCACACGGCAATTATTGGGACATATTTCTCCCCATAATTCACGCCGTACTGCACTAAATACGGGGCGAGATACGTCCCAGTCATTACGGTAATCTACAGCTCTCATAGAGAACTATGGATTACGTCTCCGAGGGGGAGAGAAGTGACGTCAATTATTCACGGCGTATACGCGCCGTGAGTAATGAGTGTCTATGGGGCCTGCGGGCTGCCGGCCCCTCCGCCCCCACTTTCCGAGCAAACGAAATACGTCCCCATAATTACACCGTGTGAACATAGCCTAAAGGAACAATGCACAACAAATTGTATTAAAAGTTCAAATCACCCCCCTTTTGCTCAATTTACAAATACTGTATATACTCGAGTATAAGCTGACCTGAATATAAGCTGAGACACCTACTTTTGCCACAATAAAACGGGAAAGCTTATGGACTCGAGTATAAGCCTAGGGTGGAAAATGCAGCAGCTACTGGTGAATTTCAAAAAAAAAAATAGATACCAATCAAATTACATAGGCAGTTTAATTTCCTCCATAGACTGGTATAGGAAGGTCTATGTCAGCATAGGTAGGTTATAAGCAGGTATATGTCCCCATAGGCAGGTTATAGGCAGGTATATGTCCCCATAGGGTTTTGCCCCCATAGGTAGCTATAGGCAGGGTTATGTCCACATAGATAGTTATAGGCAGGCTATAGGCAGGGTTATTTAAAAAAAAAAAATACAAGTACGGCACTTACCTCACTCCCTCGCTCTCCGCTCCGTCTTCTCGCCGGCACAGAGCATGTGAGGTCATCAGGCTACGCACGCAGCGTGATGACATGCAC
Source organism: Phyllomedusa bahiana (assembly GCA_025379985.1). NCBI lineage: Eukaryota > Metazoa > Chordata > Amphibia > Anura > Hylidae > Phyllomedusa > Phyllomedusa bahiana. The sequence continues at coordinate 103,741 of JAODAL010004820.1, read as the reverse complement.
ACTGCCTGAGCCGGAAACTCCAGAGAGCTGTGAGTTTGCGGCCGCCAGGAGTCCACTGCGGAGCAGGGAGCGCTCGCTCTCTGCTCTGCGTGATATCTCTTCACCTGTATGCGCTCCCAGAGGATTCGCATACAGGTGAAGAGATCTCTGACAGTGCATTGGACACTGAAGTGCCCGTACGCTGTTGGCTGTACTCGGCATTCAGCTATCTGCGCTCCCTGAGGAGTCGCATATAGATGAAATGTCCATGCCGCCGCCCCGGCCATCGCATCGCCCGAGCACCGACAGTGACTCGAGTATAAGCCGAGGTCGGATTTTTCAGCACATTTTTTGTGCGAGTATGTATGGTAAAGAAAAGTCAAATAAAAAAGTTACACATAGGGCAACATGTATGAATCTCACCATGTCGGGGCGCACCTTTCCGTCAATTCTCCTCCATAGGTTAGAATGGGCCACTGTCGCTCCTATTCTGATTGGCTGGTTTATGCCGACCAATCAGAAGAGCTTAAACAATTTGAATTACTGTTTTTCCCCGGCAATTCTCTCTATTGAAATTCCTTATGTAGCGCCGGTCTCGGCGACAAACGCGTTGTGAGGAATTTAAACTGCTTTATTTTTAGAGAAGGTTTGAGCTCTTTTTCTGGATAATGATTTACATTTAATAAAAATGTTTTTTTTTTCATACTCCAGCCGCACGGCGCTGAGCACCGAGATTGCATTGCGCCGATCTCTCCATAGATACAATGGGAGAAGTACTCGCGTTCTGATTGGTTGGGATAGCCAACCCCACCGCTTGCTCAGCCAATCAGCTCTTTTTCTGCATTTTTACTGTATTTTGAACTGTCCCGCCTTTGATTCTGTTTGGTCAATATTTCTCCATAGGTTTTAATGGTTCCCCTGTCGCTCCTATTCTGATTGGCTGGTTTCCCGCCGACCAATGAGAATAGCTTTCAGAATTTGAATTACTGTGTTTCCCGGCAATTTTCTAATATCCTAATTCTTGATATTGCGCCGTTCTAGATTTTGGGAAAGTGATTTTTTTTAATGTATTTTTTTATTTTTGAGGTTTGAGCCCTTTTCTGACAATGTTTTCCGCCTTTATAAAGGCGATTTTTTTCGGAATCCTACTCCATGCCACACGGAGCTGAGCGCCGAGATTTCTGATACGATCTTCTATGTTTCCTCTCATGTTCCGTTCTTGCTTCACTTCGCTGCTGCCGGAGCATTTAGACCCGAGTCGACCTGGTCTGGCTGTCGGAGCTGGTGAGAGCTGCAATGCGCCGCACTTTGCCGACTCGCGATCATACATGCCTCGGAGTTTTCGAGCACGCCGCGTCACGCCCTGGAACACCTACACCTCGCCCACCCCGCGCCCCGTGCCCGCCCCGTCATGTGCGGCGCAGCTGAACGTGCCAAACCCTCCGCCTAACACCGCATCCCTGCGTCCGACAGCGGATTCAGGCTGGGGAGGCGCAGGATACGGCAAAAAGCAGGCGTAAAGCCCGATCATACATGTCGCCCATAATTTGTATATTTGTGAATATTCTCTTAAGCAGGAACTTATACAATGCACTAGCTCACATAAAGCCACGCTCCCCCCCTGGTATACTGAAGACCAGGCTATTTAACAGCCTTCACTCAGCAACCCTTTCCAAATTACCCCCTGATAATTAACTCCTTTCCCCTTGTCAGACGTGACCTTCCCTCATGACAGGCAGCAACTTGGTAACCCACAATTTGGAAACCACTGCTGCAAACCCCCAGGGGGGGGAAAAATGCATCTTCTAAGGTCACACCACCACTACCCCCCCCTTTGATAAAGGCGGGGCCTTTTTTCACCTTGCAAAAACCCCTCCGGGGATAAAAGCACCATTCGGGGGGTATCCATCCCTGCAAGACACCGTGACTTGCGCTCACCCCAATTAACACCATTTTTAAACCCGTTGAAAAGGAAAAACGCCTCCCTAACCGGGATTATCTACCCTTTTTCCTGGCCCTGGGATCTTCACACTGGTTCCTCTGAACTTCTCCCCTGTTGCCCAGGGTAACCTCTCCCCCCTTCCTCGATCTAAGCCCAGGGAGCCATATCCCGATCCCCCGCGGGTTCCCAGCACTCACAGGTTTTAATTGGGCAACCAATGCAAGAAAATGGCGGGTTTTTTTGTAACAAATTGTATCCAAAATTTATTACAAAGTCCAAGATAAAAACCTCAAAAAAAACAGTTAAATTACTTCAGTTTAGTGGAAGACTTTCCATAGTGGGCGGTATATCCAATTCAGGAACACAAGTTCATGTGCAGTACAGCGACCGCATAGCTCTGGCCGCTCCGACTTGGAGCACAGCAAATCCTGACAGACTAATTGAGTGTGGTTTTATATTGCAAAATATTGCAAAATAAGCTACGTTGAAATATAGTTATATTGGGCAACCGCCAGGTCACAATCCTTTCTTTTCCCCAAACCCCAATAGAGCTGGACTTTTCTTTGAATAACGTAAAAACTCAGGAAATACAGGATATCTCTACTACTCACCACTGGTAGCATATTTTCCTACCATCTGTCTGATGTTCCCTATAAAGCCCCATCGGGGCACTCACCATAATCCTGAGACATTCCCAACACTTTTCTTCACTGATCCTTCAGCTTGATTCTGAGTCTGCGGGACCCCCGGGGGCCTAACTTCTCTCCACACAAGACATTTGGGACCTCACCTACCATCACATGGGACTGCCCCCAACCCATGTATTTAACCCATGTTCCCTATTAAGGGGGTGTACTTTCCTCTGACGGGGGCCTATCGTACTCCTGTTCTGTAACATTAAGACCCCATGCATTGAATTTTCTAGACCTGAGGTGCAGCCTCTGCCCCAAAACAACCTCCATTACGCTGGGTTTGAGCCCCTCAACGGGGAGGACAGAACCCCTTTTCCAAACCCCTGTTCATACCGTCTGTACGATCATCTCCAAGCATGTCCGCTTTCCCCTTGCTGGGGATATCCACCTGCTCCTTCCCAGGGGGAGCCTTTGTCCCCTTACGCCTCCCTAATTTTCACTGCATTATCTGTCATCTAAATATCTGTTACTTCCTCGTTTTCCCTGTATCTCACTAGTGCTTGAGACATACTTCCCTCGCTGGTCTGCACTCCCAATGGGGAGATTTTCCCCTCAATATCTCCTCACAGGCACGCTACCAAGGCTCATCTGATACCTTAGAGTCATCCCCGGACCCTTGTAAAAGGGTTCACACCCTTTCCCAATCTTGGAGTCTCCCATGACTATGGTGCTGCCGGGGGATATTTACCCTGGACCCCAATTTTACACATCTCCCGCGGGCAACCATGCTCACTCTCTAGCCTTTCCCTATCATGCACCATGCTTGCGGGGTGTAGCTCTTGCAACCATTCACCTTTTCTAAGCCTTGAGCAAAGACAGTTGCTACAGCGAGACATTGGTTTCACAAGACAAGACACACATTTTTTCGCATGGCTATCACTTCCAGCCCCAAACCGCACTACCTCGGACCCACTATCCTCTAAAGGGAATTAATAGCCGCTTCTGTTTTAAAGCTGTGTTCACACTGGACTGCCCGAGCTTCTGAGGTCGGGCTAGGTCCACAAACCACAGGACCCCTTTAATTGCCCATTTGTGCTTTTTGTTCACCACTACCCCCGGGGGGCACTGCAACTTGCACTTACGCTCACGTTCACCAGTGCGCTCCGGTTTGGTAAACCCCTTTTACCATCTGGAACCCAGGTGCTTCACTTACAAATGCGGGCATTCATATCAGACATTTCCCCACCGGAAAAGCATTGGATACCTTTTTGCACTCAACCACCTTAGTTCCCCTGGAGAACCGTTTAACTCTTTTTCCCCCGGGTTTTCCTCACAGGGCCCCACATCCCCTTTCAATATCTTTGTGTGTTAACCCACCCCCTAGGGCATACCTTAGCATTTGCTCACTTTGGACCGTCCCTTCCCAAAGAAGCAGTTCACTCTTTACACTAACCCCCTTATTGTCCAGGGACACCTTCCCTGGGCCTTCTCTCATTTGCCCTGTTAACTGACTTATTCAGTCATGTGCGGGGATTTGCCCTTCACATCCCCCCCAGGGGCAGAGACGTCTGACGCTACTGGCACCCCCCCTGCAGACAGAGCATTTTTTTCACAAAAATAAAGTTTTCAATAACGTCTTAGCAGTAATCATTGAGTCCATCAACTTGACCAATCCACCCCAACATCCTGCAACTGCCTCCCCGGATCTTCGGCCCGACAGCACCCCCTGGGCCTCCGTCCCGCCCGGGCCAAGTCCCCCACAATTCAGCATACGTTAACATGTCCCCCCTTTATTTTCATTAGTAAAGGGAAAAGTCCACCCCACTCCAGTCGGCTTCCAGCTTTGGCAATACCCTTGACCTTCTGGACACTCTTGGGGACTCCTCACAGTCAAGGTGGGATTCCACCCCCTGGAATCCGGATCTGGGGTGGACCCCTGGTTCTTGGTGAAAAAAGTCAACAACACTCCGCCGCTGTGGGGGCACCCCCCCAGCTGACCCCTCTGGGACGGTGAAAACGGTTCCCCTTGGATGAATTGGGTTGCCCTTTAAAACAGCAGCATGTCTGTCACTTAGGGATCCCTTTTATTTGGGCGACATTTTTCAATCTTGGTCGGCATTTAAACTGCTAACAGTGAGGTCACCCCCCCGTTTTTTTAGGGGCTTTTAAAAGGGGATTATTCCAGCTCTTTCCCTTTTTAGGGGAGGGCACCACGTTCCCCGCAGAGGGCACTTCCTGGACATGGGCTCTCTCCACCGGCGCCACCTCTGGGCCCCCCGAAATAAAAAAGCGGAAATCTCTGCCAAGTAGATTTCCACCACATCCCTCATAATCTCAAGCACATGTCGAAGTCCCAAAACAGGGGCTCAAAACAATAACCACAGTCCAACCCGGTCCTGGGCGATCTCCATAAAGGGGATTACTTCTGGGTCAATTCTGGGGACGTTCTCCGACAGTCCCCAAACAACCTCAAATGGGATCCCCCCCCACTCGCCTTCCAGGGTCCTTACTGCAGTTTTCCAACTGGCCTAAAAAGGCCCCTTTTGCGGGAAGAGATGGGTTGCTCCTGGCAACAACAAACCGGTCTCTTTTTGCTTGCCTTTCCCCGCCTGGGCTTTTGGGGGTTAAGGTAGGGGGGAAAAACTTGGGGGGGGTCCGGGGGGTTAAACAAAAACATGCCTGCTCTCCCCACCCGAATTTGGTTGGTTTTGGTCTCTGGTGCGCTTGTCGGTGGTCCCAGGGGGCACCAATTCCACATGACCTGCCCTCCCCCTCCAGGACTTTTATTTCTTCCTGCACCCATGCTTTCTCCACTGGTAAAAACTCGACAGCCCATTTTTTTCCAGGGAAACACACAGCCCGTGCGGGGGGTCTGGCCCTTTTAAAGCGACTCAGCAATCCTATGCAGCTTTAAGGATCAGCAAAACCCGTCCTTCCAATGCACAGCACTTTTCAAAGCAGAATGGGGTTTGGGGCCGGCTCTTTAACTTTAAACCCCCGCAGCCCCATACTGTGCAAAATTCACCATCCACGGTTTGCATTTTTTGCCCCAATTGTGCCAAAACATGCACCCATTCCGCGCCACTTTATTACGGTCCCTTCCCGAGGCCGAGTGCCCATTGCATACCTCCACCATATGTAAGCTTCACTCTTTCGGCCCCCCACTTGACCCGGGCCCTGGGGACACTTCCCCCCTGGGATCGCCGCTTTGGTAAAAGGAACAGCAGGGCGACACAGGGGTTTTTCATTAAATTTGGCCTCCAAACCCTTTTCTCCCCAAAACAGAAAACATATACAGCAAACAAAATAAATCCTAGGGCCCTCCAGCCACTAACTAAACGTATAGAGATCCCTCTCACAAGGTTTGGGGCTCCCCCCACCCCACAAACCCGTATCACACTGTACAATATAGTCCTTGGGCCTGTCTTCTCTCAAGCCTAGGGGAAGAATTCAGGATACTCTCCTGGACAAAGGCCTGCACACGTCCTTTACTGACTGTGAGCCACGCTCCCCCCCTGGTATACTGAAGACCAGGCTATTTAACAGACCTTCAGCTGAGCAACTCTCCTAATTACCACCTGAGTAATTAACTCCTGGTTACCCTTGCCAGACTGCTGACCTTCCTCACTGACAGGCAGCAACTTGGTAACCCACAACTTGGAACTCAGCTGCTGCAGAACCTCTAGTGGCGGAGAAATGCGATCTTCTAAGGTCGCACCGCCACAATACATATATGATTTTATGTGAGCTAGTGCATTTTATAATTTCTTGCTTAAGGGAATATTCACTATATTGGGTAAGCAACCATGTTTAAATTTAAACCCTCTACATGCTAGTGTGGCAGGCAGTTTTTATTGAAACTTGTTTGTTACATCACTGATCTTTAACCATTGGCTCTTCAGTTGTTGCTGATTGATCCTTACAGGAAGAATGGCAGTTGCTACGGCAGCCAGTAGCCTAATGAAGGCATCAATGACTGCCATGTTGCTATATATATATATATATATATATATATATATATATATATATATATAATCTGTCTGAAGCAGGAAGTAATAGGTATTAGAGGGGTTATCTCACTACATTGATTCATCTTACCTCAGTCCTGTTTTCTTGGTTAGCAACCAGTGCTGATAGCCTATCATGAGAGAGTCAACAGGTCTGTAGCTATAGCAACCTGAGGAGCTGATGCAGCTGTTACAAGAGGGGATATCTCAGAATGGGTAGGACACTGTTAATGGACACATATTGTAAAGTGATCCTTAACATAAAAAGCAATCCTTCTAGTGAGACAACCCCTTTAAATATGGTTGCTTACCCAATATAGTGAATATTCTCATAAGTAGGAAATTATAAAATGTTCTAGCTCACATGAAGTCTTACAAGAAAAACAATTACAGTCCTGGAGAGCTATTAGCTTGAAAATAGGGGAAAAGAGGAAAATACCTGATGCAATGCCTACCTGACAGTAGAAATGAATGTCCGGAGTTTCTTTTGATTTGGAATGTGGCTAAACTGAGGAGCAGAGTCTAAGGGTCCCCTGGTATTCACTCTTTAACCTCAGTACAGGGATCTAGATGTCACTTCAGGGAACTCCCAATTTTCTCAGCTCAAAGTCATCCCTGATAGCAGCAGCTAACATATCCAAATACTCACCACTCAGCTACAGTGTAGCTACTCACAGTTCTTTACATAAGAGACTTTTGTTTAACTGGTGTTAGCACACTGTGGGTAAAGGCATGGTGATGTCAAGCCTGCTTGGTCACATGATATGTAGTTCAAATAAATTATACACCTTTGTGGTAAAGTCCATGGCCATACGAGTCACAGAAAGTCTGGAACTTCCAAAGGTTGCAGTAATTCTGCAGGTCTTTGTTGAGACGCTTAGGGGAGAATTCATGTCATGAATGCCAGCTTTGTGTAGGCCTCAATTGTACAAAAATGTTGGGCTTTTTTGCATCATTTTTGACACTTTGAAAAAATGGGTTGGCTTGTTTAGAGTGCCTAACAGATTTACTGTAATATATGCCAGAAATGTGGCACTAGTTGTAGCAAAGATTTCAGTTTCTGGTGCCTCTTAAAAAATTGGTTGCATGCTACTTCAATATCCTTTAACCATGGAATGTGTCACGGATCAAGGCGCGGCCTGTGCCTTTGACCGCGGACGTGTCCGTAGCCCTGTTTCTGGGTCTGCTGTGGCTCCCTGTGCAGGGCTTACAGCGGCTGTGTCTTTGTTCTCTGTACCTGCTCCTGTGTCCCCTGCTGCTCAGCGCTACTCACCTGGCCACGCTCCCGCGCGTGTCCATCCTCTGTGGCTTCCCCAGCGTGTGTGTGCACCTCCTAGGGCGCGCGCGCCAGCCTTCTCATATTTAAAGAGACGGCCTTCCTGTGTCCAGCCCTGTGACCTGTGACCTTTACCTTCATAAGGAACTTCCTCCCTGTACTCTGCGTCAGTTGGTTGATGTTCATCCCTTGAGCTAGACCTCTGTTGCTGAGCTCCTGCTGAGTGAACCCCTTGGTTTCCAGAGTGTCTGCTGAAGCTTCTGCATTAACCCTGTGCTGTCTAGCGCACCTGTTTCTCTGCTGGTTCTTGACGTATGTCCCATCTCCACTACCTGCTGAACTCCTGTCGCTGCACCAGTCAGTAATTCCTGCTGATACCTGGCATCCTGTCTAGTTTGTTATCACCCTGGGACTGTGCATCTGTTTAACAGCTACAGCATCCGTTTATCCGTCACCCGTGTCCTGCACTTCGGCTACCCACAGCGAGTATTACCATCCGCGCCTGCGGTGGGCCCAGAGTATCCGCCAAACCCGTACATTTCCAGCCACCAGGGTTGGAATCGTTACAGAATGGCATAGGAAATGCCTTTTGTTTAGTAAATTTCCCCATTCTTCTGTGTTCTCTGTACAAGAAGGACAACCTGCCACAAAGACATTCACATAACAAGATAAAATGGGCCAACCATTACTGACAAGCAACTAGCTTCACAGACTTGTGTACCGACCAGTTTAGAAAATTGGCAGACAATTTGCATTGTTTTAATCTGCTGAACAAATATCTTACCAGATAGAATGTTACAAAGATGGGCTGGTGCAGTGGATATCATACAACATGGATCAATAATAAACTGTGGCTCAGAGGAGAGGTCATTAGGGTCGAAGGAATGAGATTTATACGTATACCTTGACACTTTTCTATACAGGACAGAGATGGAGAAGAAAACCTAATCAAGAAAAGATCAAAGACTGCCATGTCTGATGAGGATTCGAGCGATGTGTTGTCTGGGGATAAAGCAGTTTTTTTTTTATCTGCATAAATGGTCACAGGAACGTAAAACACGTCCATAAGATATTGCCATTTGTCCAAAGCCAATTTAATAGCAAGAAGGTTGTGGTTTACGATACTATAATACTTCTTAACAGGAGAACATGCCTTTGAGCAAAAGCCACAAGACGATATTTTCCCCTTGTTATTCTTCTATAAAAGGACAGCCCCTACTGAAGAAATGTCTACCTCCAAGATGAGGAATTTAGAAGGATTCGAGTGATGAAGCAGAGAGAACAAGAGTCTTTTATTTGTTGGAACACTCTGTCTGCTTGGGGAGTACAATTTTTGCAGTAACTCCACTTCATAGAGCAGTGATAGAAGCAACAAAAGTAGATAAATAGCAAACAAGCTAAGGGTTCTGCTTGGTAAATCTGAAGAAGCATTTGTAGTGCTTGGGGTCACAGACACTAAAGAATAGTAAAAAGCCTTTTAGAATCTGCTTGCAGGCCCCAGCTCAAGATAATGTAACCAGTTAGAGACAGTTAGACATTTTGTAAAGTAAGCATATAACTGACTTTATCTCAGGAATTCAAAAATAAAGCAAACATGTAACCACCGAGTCTTAATGTCCTGGGAGAATACTAAATTCTTGTCCAAAATAGCTGACCACACAGACATACAACATATCACAAAATATATCAGTAACAATCTCCTGTAATGCTTCCAGTCATTGGAGAGACCAACAAATACGAATGGCCTTTATTAAAGATTTCTCCTGACCCCCTTCTATTTATCACAGGATGCCAAAACTGCACATGTGTAATGATAAAAGTCTCTATAGGTCACGTGCCAATTTGCAACTCAAAACGGATAACGGTCTTGATTTTACAGGTGCTGAAGTGGTGTGAGGTTTGATAATTCACCCAGTGGAATACAGAGCAGTCATCAAGTTCCCGTACTTGAAAGGACGCACACCCAAGGAGACGTTCAATGAGATGAAAGAGGTTTATGGTGATGATGCCCTATCATATGATGTAGTCAAGAACTGGCATCGTCAATTCAAATGTGGTCAGACTTCGGTGCAAAGAGCTCCAGTTTCAGGGCGGCCCCACTCTGTTATTGATGAACACACCATCCAGCAAGTGGAGGTCGCCATTTTGGAAATGCGTAACCATTCACCACCTAGCCCAAAATGTCAAGATTAGTGTGGGGTCCATGGAAAAAATCATCCAAGACCATCCTCACATGCATAAGGTATCAGCTCCCTGGGTTCCCCGACTGCTCACTCCTTTGCAGAATCAGGAACAAGTCGAATGCTCTCAGGCTCTATTGACTATGTGCCATGGAAACCAGAAGGACTTTTTCAACAGACTGATCACACAAGATGAAAGCTGAGTCCATCACTATGATACTGAGACGAAAGTCCAGCCAATGCAATGGAAGAATCATGATTCACCACCTCCAAAGAAGGCACATGCCCAACCCTTGGCAGAAAAGGTCATGGTCACAGTATTTTGGGACCGGTATGGAGTAGTTTCAATGGATTTTCTAGCAAATGGTCCCATGATCTCTGGGGCATACTATGCTTCACTGCTGCAGAAATAGCGGGAGGCCATCAAAACCAAGAGACATGGCATACTCATTAAAGGTGTCCGCCTAATGCAAGGCAATGCACCAGTTCACAACCAACTCACATGTTGCCCAAATGAAAGCATGCTCCTGTGGCTGTGAAACTCTACAGCATCCCCCTTATTCACCCAACCTCGCACCATCGGATTTCCACCTCTTTCCAACAATGAAGTTATTTTTGAAGGCCAAGTCTTTTCCAGATGATGAGACTCTGATTTTCGAAGTCAACGTGGCTTTTGTTGCAACCTGTCGACTTCCCCAAGCGACGTGTTTACAGTTGCTTAAAGAGATGGGAATGTGTGTCCCTAGGTGGCACCTATGTAGAGAAGGACTAATAACTGTGCCAAGTTTCATTGCTCTCAGTCCACAGGAAGTGGGTCAGGGGAAATCTTTAATGAATGGTTGTTGATGCAGGGATTTATTCTGATTGCCAAATTGGAGTTGGAAAGGAATTTTTCCCTAAAATTAGGACAATTGGCTCTACCTCATGGGGGTTTTTGCCTTGCTCTGGATCAACACTTTAGGACAATAGGCTGAATTTGATGGACGTCTGTCTTTTTGGCCTTGCAAACTTTATAACTTTGTGACGTATATTCATGTGCTCAAAGTGGCTATCTGAAATGTTGAATATAGCTTTCCACTCATATCTATCCTGAATCTGAGCAGAATTGTAAGCCTGTTATAAATCTGACTTGGATAATAATATAACTAGACATTGTATTGGTGTACAGAAGGGATAAGAGATAAACTCTTCCATGGGACGTACCAAAAAGTAAGCCAATAGAGCAATGATAGCAAAATTGGAATGATAAGTCATTGATGGTAAAGGCGTAAATATTGGGATAATGTAAGAGAAACACTAGTGTTGCTAAAGTAGGACTTGGCTAGAGCTCCTATTGACCATTTAAGCATGACACTGCACCCTAAACACTTTGTAAGGCTTCATTCTGTAGATTTAATGCAGCTGGAATTAAAATGATATGCTTTGATAGTATTTCTCCATTAAAAAGGCTTTCTACACTTGGAAGACAGCTTATTGATAAATAATAATTACTGAGGAGTGCATGAAGTTTTTAGTTGAGTCCAGAAAAACTTGCAAAGTGGATTCCAGTAGCAACAAGTGTGTCCAGTAACATGGCATGTTGAAAGGACTTGCTTTAACTAGGGTAACCTCTCCTACTAACCCTAGTCACTGGAATTTTTTAACCTTCATGGGGCAATTCCAGTGAAAAAAATGTTTAGCCCCACAATGCAGAGATTATTTCATCTGCATTAATGCAGTCCTCCACAGAGCGTTTGAATCTTTCTACTCATATGGGTTTGTTGTGAGAGACTATAGTAGACGATTGAAGAGGTCTTTGAAAGGTGAGTTCCAGCCTGTGTATGTGTCAAGCACACTCTTGAATACTTTCACAAATTGTTATGTCCATTTCAGAGAAAAGTGAGAAAGTCTGTCGCTAAGGAAGTTCGTATCAAATGTTTGGTTATCAAAGAGTTTTGGCTAGGTATATAGTGAGTACATACCCATTAAAGGGGTTTCACCACGATATAAAATCCCCTACACTGGCCACTCACAGCTAGCTGCAAGCTGGCCATGCCATATGAAGGAGGAGGGTGGTGCTTTCAGTTGTCCTCCTCATTCACTTCTTTAGGAGGTTACGAACATAGCACACACACTCAGCTTTATTTGGAACTCTCAAAGAAATGAATGAAGAGGGCAGCCGCAAGTGCTGCCCTCCTCATTCACGTGCATGGCTGGATACTGGTGTGGTAAGACACCTTTAAGCAGACAATTTTTGCAATTCACCAAATGTGATAGTGAAAAAAAATTATAATCTTCAAGTTTAATTATAAAATAACAAGTTAATCTCAAGGTTTTGAAGACTGGTGTATCTTTTTCTTCATCTATCCAATCATTAATGTCCAACCCTTGAATTCTCTGTAGGCCAGTTCTAGCCATGTTTTCCTGCTTTCTAAGCTTCTATGCAATTGCTTAATGTTAATTTCCATGTCGTTCATGATGGTATCCAACCAACACGTCGTTGGTCTCCCCTATTTTCTTTAACCATTAACCATGCTGAGTAGCATCTGCTTATTGTAGTAAATTGAACCCATCACATCACCAAAATATATCAGTTTCTGTCTGCGAATCTTGCCTTTCAAGGACCATTCTGGGTAGAGGACTCTCTTTTTAATAAGGGAAGTGCTAACATTTTTTTTTTATATCAACCTGATCATCTGTAAATTTAATTGGAGATTCCCATATATGAGCGCTACAGGGGATATATAGGGTAAGAGCATCCTGAGTGGGGCTACCCTTATCGGGGCGATGACCCAACAGTTATTTACATAGATTGAAGTATAGAGGTTTATAATAGGGAAATTTTTTGCATATCTGATTTTTTTGATCCCTTTGTTATGGTGATGGATATGCATTCAGGATACTATCTGGAAAATTTATAGACGACTCCAAGGATGAATTCCATGAGCTCACGAATCGTGAGTTACAGCAGCCTTGTAATAGTGGCATAGTCTTATAATATTCTGCTGTCAATGATTGGTCGCTGTCACTAAATAGTAATTTGGTATCTATATTTTTTAAGAGTAGGAATTAAAAGTTATTTTTTTAACCACATATTAATTCTATTTCTGTGACAAAAATGCTTAGATATGGATGTGGAATGTGATTAATCATTTTGGGAAACTGTGATTTTTGTTTATACAATTAAAAACACCTTATTTGCTGTCCAAAGGATTTGAAGAAGTCTTTTCCAGCACCACAATTCAAAAGCATTTTCTTCTACCTACTTTTGTAAGCGTCCATATCTCAAAGCCATATGTCACAATTGGGTATCCAATGGCAGTTAACAGTCTTTGTTTGGTGATAACTAAAACATCCTTGCATGTCCATGCTTTGTCTATGTTCACCATGACTGCCCTCCCCAGTACTAATCAGTTCTATCATCCGTGTATCTCAAATTACTGGTGTTTTTTTTAGCCTATTTTAACCAACACCCGAATCAACTAAGTCCAGTTTCCTGTTGATAACTTATTTATCGAGGTTGAAAAGAAGAGAGGGTGCATCCTTGCCGTTGACCTTTTTGATCTTGAACCATTCTGTATTTCCATTCCTGGTTCACGTTGTGGCTTTTTGATTGTCATAGAATGACCCGATTAACCTGATCAGGTGCGGTGGAACTCAGGGATTCCCAAAGCTTCCCATGCTTAACACAGTCAAAAGCCTTGGTATAATCAATTAAGCACATGTAGAGCTCCTTTTTCTATGATTCACTTCAGGTTTGCAATGTGATTATGAGTTTCTCTGCCCTAACAGAATCCAGCTTAGATGTTAGGAAGGTCTTTATCATGAATTTTGATCAAGCGTTACTGGATGGTCTTTAGAAGCACCTTGCTGGCATGACGAATTGGTGCAATTATTCTATAGCAGGCAACTCCAGGGATTGTGCCATTCTTTAGGAGTGGGATGAAAACTGATTTTTTTTCAGTCCGTTGGCCATGTGCAGGTCCTCCAGATCTTTTGTACAGTGCTGTCAGTGTAGCTCTTGACTGGTTTGAGCGGCTCTGCAAGGATTCCATCAATGCCAGGTGCTTGTTTGGCAGCTGCCTCCATGCCCAATCCAATTCACTTACCAATAGGTCCGGTTCTGATGTATGTTTAATGGTGTATATTTATTGACTTTTCATATACACATATCCTTCCAGTTTGTACAATTTCCTTCCATTTATACCACATTTTCATTATTATTTCAGATTGACATGTGGTGGAAAAAAGGGTAGTTAAAAGGTTAAATGTGTTTACCGTATAAACTCGAGTATAAGCCGACCCGAATATAAGCTAAGGCACCTATTTTTGTCACAAAAAACAGGGAGAACCTATTAACTCAAGTATAAGCCTATGGTGGGAAATGCAGCAGCTACTGGTAAATTTAAAAAATAAAATTGGATACCAATAAAATTACATATGCAGGTATAAGCAGTTTAATGTCTGCTTGCGACCTTCCGGAGTCCTCTGTGAAGCAGGGAGTGCTCACTCTCTGCTCCACAGTGGTATCTTCAGCTGTATGCGTTCCCAGAGGAAGCACATACAGCTGAATAGATCGCCAACAGCTGACTCAAGAGTCAGCTGTATGCGCTCCCAGAGGAGTCGCATACAGCTGAAGTATCCCTGTAGGCAACCAGGCCATGGCAGTGCCTGGACGCCGACAGTGACTCGAGTATTATATTCTGTAATCAAGTATCGTAACCTTCCATATGTTAAGTTGTTAGTATTTCAACAAAATGTATTATATATGCATTTATGATATTTAATCAGCATTTTTCTTACTTGTTTAGAATCCAGATTTTAGTGCTCTGCTATTTCCACAATTGTCATAGGATTTACTAAAGAAGGTCACACACCATTTTTTTGTGCAGCAATGTACAGCATTAAATGCTGCTCCTTCCTGCACAAAAAAACGCATAAAAAAAGGCATCAAAAACACACCAAAATCGCACTCTGTGAAAGCACCCTTACTTATTCTCTGTGTGGAAGTGATGGCTGTTGGTAACTTTATCAGGCAGGCAGGAATTTTAAAAAATTCAGGCACAAAAATGCTGCACCCTTCATCTATGAAATATTTACAACATGGCTATGTCATAATAGTATGTGATTGATTAAAATACATATATAATGCAATCATATAATCACCTGGCATAGTTGTGCTTACTTCCAGGTTAATTGTATTGTATTTGGGACATTGTAGATAACCTAAATATTCCCATTTTTAATTAGCCGTATAATTTGATATTTTTGTACTAATAGGAGGCACAATGTAACATTTTAGTGCATCTTGCTTTCCGTAAAAACATTTGACTTGTTTTCTGATGGTATTTTTTCTCCTTCACCCCTTCTTATCACTATTTGCCTAACACATCATTTTTGTATTTAATTTTCTATGTCTGTTATTCCTTTATGTATTCTCTAGGTGAACTATATATTGGTGGGTTGCCTAGGAATATGTATGCCACTCTCCCAAAGCTGGTTGCATCTCGAGATGGTTTTCAGGGCTGCCTTGCCTCTGTGGATCTCAACGGTCGCCTCCCTGATCTCTTGACTGATGCTCTTCATCGAGTAGGCCCTGTGGATAGAGGCTGTGATGGTAAACTACCGTATCTAATCTTATAGTATATTGTTTTAATATATGTCTGTCATGTAAACATCTTGTAACAGAATTTCAACAAAACATAAAACTGTTTTCTTCAGTAAGCAGCAACATACTTGCCCATGGGCTTTGTCTAATATTGCTACTCAGTCTCATTCAAGTGTATTAGTCTGAGCTGCAAAACCAAACACACAACCAGTGGACAAGTGTGGATCTCGTTTTGGAAAAAGCAAACCTTGTTTTCTAGTAATTGCTTTGTATTTTTTAGGACTAGCAGAATTTCTATATTATAGCTCTTTATTTTAACCCCTTGGTGGTGTTTGCTGTATGTGTTTGCTGTATCCACAATAAATATGTATTTGCTGTTTATTTTTCATTTCCACTCAAAATAAAATCTATACAACTATTTTTTAAAATCTAGACAACTTACTGCAGCAGCCAGTTTTGATCTATAATGGTAATACCTATCCATGTGATTCAGGGACCGTTTTCTCATAACATATTGTGCTCTTAGTTGGTAATAACTTTTGGTCTATACAATATTTGCTTTTTGTGAAAAATGCCAAAATGTCATGAAAATTAGAAATTTTTAATGTTCAAAAATTACTGTATGTTTAAACAGACAGTTATAGCACACAAAATAGTTTATAACTAGCATCTACCATATGTGTTTTCATTTTTTTAGAAATTTAGGGGCTTAGAAATTTAAAAGCAATTTTCCACATTTTCAAGATAGTTTGCAACACAGATTCAGTCAAGTTCTGACATGTCTTTTAGGCTAGGTCTACACAACATAGGACAAAAAAACTTGTCGAAAACCAAAACCTAAAAACTGACTTGATCCGGGAAACCTCTGCTGTGTAGATATAGCCTTAGGGGCCTGTATGTTAGATACCCCCATAAATGACTCCATCTAAACAACAGCACCCATTAAAGTATTCACAGAAATTAAAGAAAGGTGGAGGTGAAATTTCTAAATTTTGCTTTTTTTCACGGATTTTCGATTTTAATCCATAGTTTAGTGGAGCACAGTACATGTTACCAATAAAATGCAGCTTAACAATTCCCCCAGTTCTGCCAACTTTAGAGATTTTTGACTCAACCACAAGCCTCAGAGCAGAAGGAGCACCTACTGGATTTAAGGGTCACATTTTCATATAGAATAGGATGTATTATAGTCACCATCTCACGTTTTCGGGCCCCCTAAGGTGCTAAAACTTAATAAACACCCATAGGAAGACCTATTTTGGGAAACAACATTCCTTAAGGAGTATATCCAGGGATATAGCAAGTATGTCAGGCTATAAAAATGGACAATTCATTTTTTTTCCAATAAAATGCAGTTTTAGCTGAAAATGTTTAATTTTCACAAGGAATCCTGGAAAAAAGAATCCCAACATTTTTTATGCTATTTCTTCCAATTTTGGCAATACCCTATATGTGGGTGTAACTGCTGTATGGGAACATGGCAGAGCGTACAAGGGAGGGAACGCTATTTGGCTTTTGGAACACAGATTTTGTTAGGTGCCATGCCGCATTTGCAAATCCACCAGAACCAGTGAAACCTTCCAGAAGTAACCACATTTTGGATTCACCTCAGTGAACTCATCTAGGGGTGTATTGTGCATTCTGAGCCCACAGGTGCTTCACAGTTTTCTTAGCAACAGGCTAATTTTGCCATTGTTTTTGGGCTTAATTTTCACAGCATTCACCCTGTGGTATAAAGGACATGATTGCTTTACTATGCGGGTCGCTAAAATTAGAACTATATTAATTTTATATAGTTTTTTTTATGTTTTAGTATTTTTACACAATAGAAACGTGTTTGTAAAAAACTGCGTTTTTATGTCTTCAAATTCTGACAGTCATAACTTTTTTATTTTTTGTATATGGAGCTGTATAATGACTTGTTTTTTTTCTGGATATGTTTTACTTGGTACTATATTACGGTTCATATGACACTTAAATCCCTTTTTAAATGATTTTGGGAGGCAGAATGAAAAAAATACAGCAATCCTGGTAGTGTTCTTTATTTTTATTTTTTACACCATGCGGTGTAAATGACATATTAACTTTACCGAGCATCTCAATACAATTACAGCGATACCCAACTTATATATCTTTTTATGTTTAACTGCTTTTACACAATTAAAACACTTTTAATAAAAAAAGAAAACATGTTTTTCACTGCCATAGTCTGAGATCATTAACGTTTGTATTTTTCTGTGCACGGAGCTCTGTAGGTGCTTATTTTTTGCAGTATGATTTTGTTTTAATTGATACCATTTTGAAAGGGAAATAAATTTTGGATCACCTTTAAATCTATTTTTGAGAATAAAGAAAATGCAGCTACCTGCGATCACGTTGTGGGGGTGTCGATGGAGACAGAGGAGGCTTCCTTCCTTTGTCTTTCCCTTAGCTGCTGTGGTTGAGATTTACCACGGCATCTAAGGGGTTAATTGGCCATGACCGGAGGAAGCATCGATTGTGGCCAACAGTGCAAGGAGCCAGCTGTAATATATGAAATATATTGTCCTTACCATCTTGCCATTCAAAACAGAAAGGTTTTGGTTTCCATTTTCGAGAGATAATTGTTCCTATCAATATGCCATCAGTGTTTATGGTGAAACAACCATTTTAGTGCTCAGTATAAGTGTCTCCTTATCGGTTAAGCATGAATAAGATCTTAACTGTGTGCAAATTGGGGGATGAAGTTAAAGGCCATTAGAAAAAAAAAACACCTGTATCTATGAGCTAATGACAAGAGTTCCTGTTTTTGTAGTCTGACATCTTTGTGCTATTCTTTCAAACACTCTAAACCCCTTTATCTCTAAAGTATAATTTGTAGGTTTTTTTTTTGCTTTGGATTAGATTGAATTATATAGACAATTTCTACAATCTAGAGAGAGCACATAGTGGAGCTATGATTTAGGACAGACTTTGAAATGTGTATGATTCCTCCCTTATGCTGTAACCATATAAAATTCATCTCCATTTAATGGTCTACATAATTGCCTCATACACAATGCAATCTTTTTTTTGATCAGTTGAGCTGATGTGCTCTTTACCTTAGTCTCCCTACTAAAATTTCAGCTTTTGTGCTTGAGGAAGAAATAACCACTTTAGAATTTTGAAGTTCTATAAAATCCATTCTCAGCCGAGATAGGCGTTCTGGCTTCTTCTCTAAAAATTTGTCATGTATACTTAGCTCTGAATGGGGCCGTACTGCAGTTATATGCATAGCCAGTGGCTTGGAAGACAGGTTAATACGAGCTTATACTGTAGTTTTAACATACAGACCAGAACTGTGTTATCGTAGCAAATAAGCAGCTTTTAATTATAGGGGCAATTTTATTTGTTTTGACACTGGCAAATCAACCATTATAAAAAATGCATTGACACATACAGTTATAGTAGCCTTTAGCAACAGCACAAAGGGTAGATACAGTCAAAAATTATCTTCTTATACATGGTTGTTTCTAGGCTAAATTGCACTCATGGTGGGGAAGAAGAAATACCCCCTCCCATTAACATGTTGCGCTACACTGCGACAGATTGCAACATCCATCAACCAGTGCCTGAATATACAAAGAGCTATAACACAAAGTTCTATGTATTAAAACTACTAAATAAAAGTAATACAATTACCAAATAACACTGGCACACAAAACCAGAATCCCAAGACTAATATTACCAATAACCCCTCTAAGACCAAATACCGCTGCCACATGACCACATATCACCACCACATAGTGCCTGAATAATACCACCTCATAGTGGCTGAATAATACCATACTGTTACGGGTGTCCCTGCGACCCCCGTGTCGGGTCGCAGGCACACCCGCAACGCCGCAGCCCGGCGCTCGGGCTGCGGACACCCCGGCGGCTCTAGGTCCCACTTACCTTGCCACGCTCCTGTTTCCGTCCCGGCGCGCGCTCCTGCTGCTGGCAGGGTGCGTGCGTGCCCCCTAGGGTGTGCGCATGGCACCACAGGAAAATTTAAAGGGACAGCACGCAGGTGATTGGTCTCACCTGGTGCTGACCCTATTTAAGCTCTGCCCCTTCCTTGGCACATTGCCAAATCGATAGTGCCCTGTGCCTAGAGAGGAAGTGTTCCCGAGTGTCTTGTTCTGATTACCGTGTACCGTACCTTCTGCCCCCGCTCTTGACCACGAACCATAGCCGCCTGTCCTGACCTTCTGCCTGTCCCTGACTACGAACCTCTGCCGCCTGCACTGACCTTCTGCCTGTCCCCGACTACGAGCCTGCTTCACGATTCTGTACCGCGCAACACCTCGGCTGCCACCACAAGCAAGTCATGTCAGGGGTAGCGACCTGGTAGTTATCTGCCACAGCAAGTCCATCCCGCTTTGCGGCGGGCTCTGGTGAAAACCGGACCTACTTAGACTCCGCT
This sequence comes from Phyllomedusa bahiana, assembly GCA_025379985.1. Lineage (NCBI taxonomy): Eukaryota > Metazoa > Chordata > Amphibia > Anura > Hylidae > Phyllomedusa > Phyllomedusa bahiana. The sequence goes on along the minus strand of JAODAL010004820.1, from coordinate 83,712 downwards.
CCCTGGTGTGGCTTACACCATCGCTTGTGGTGGTTCAGAGGATCCACTGCCACGTCCGTTACAGTTCGATTCAGCCATGGATCCCGCCAAGGTGCCTCTTCTGAGCGTCTCTGATATCACCACCATCGTGGCCCAGCAATCCAAGCAGATCGCTCAGCAAGCACAACAGCTTAACCAGCTATCTTCTATGATGCAGCAGCTTCTCGCCACCCAGCAGCAGCAGTCAGCTGCCATGGCAGCTCCCGTGGCAGCAGCTCCAGTAATGTCCGCCGGCCCCAAGCTCCGGTTGTCTATGCCGACGAAATTTGATGGGGATCCTAAGGCCTGCAGGGGCTTCATCACCCAATGCTCACTCCACGTGGAACTCATGGCCGGACAGTTCCCGTCAGAAAGGTCTAAGGTGGCCTTCATGGTCAGTCTGCTTTCTGGGAAAGCCCTAGCCTGGGCGACTCCGCTTTGGGACCGAGACAACCCCGTCACGGCTGACCTGGGTACTTTTCTTCAGGAGTTCCGAAGTGTGTTCGAGGAACCCGCCCGCGCATCCTCAGCGGAGACCGCGTTGCTGAACCTCCAGCAAGGGAACTCCTCCGTAGGAGACTACGCCGTGCAATTCCACACTCTAGCTTCCGAATTGGCATGGAACGACGCAGAATTATGCGCCACGTTCAAGAAGGGCCTCTCCAGCCAGATTAAGGATACCTTTTCCACCCGGGATCCTCCGTCCTCATTGAGTGAGCTGATCCATCTGGCGACCCGGATTGATATCCGTTTCTCGGAGAGACGGGAGGAGCTCCGTCAAGAACGCGTACCAAGCCAAACACTTCTGCCTCGTCTTGCGCCGATGTTTCTTCGGCCTCCACTGCCTTCTTCCCAGCCAACCATGGAAGAGGCCATGCAAGTGGACAGAGCCCACCTGACTCCGCAGGAACTTAATCGACGACGTGAGGGGAACCTATGCCTCTACTGCGGCAGCCCAGAACACCTCCTCAGGGGTTGTCCGCTCCGTCCGCAACGTCCGGGAAATGCACGCACCTAGGCTTCGTGGGAGAGGCGTCCCTAGGTGTGAGCAATACCTCTCCCCGTCTCACCTTGCCGGTTCGGATCACCACCCATTCTGGAACTACGATCCAAGTGGCCGCATTCCTGGACTCCGGATCGGCCGGGAATTTTATTGATGATACCCTGGTGACTAAGTATCGCCTCCCAGTGGTCCGCTTAGACCAGCCCATGGTCATCTCGTCAGTCAGCGGCGAACTACTGAGTGATCGTATCCTCTTCCGGATGGAACCGGTGTCTCTGCAAGTGGGAGCTCTACATAAAGAGAGGATCACGTTCTTCGTGCTACTCCGTTCTTCCTCAGCTATTCTTCTGGGGCTTCCGTGGCTGCAACATCACGCCCCAATCCTTGTTTGGAAGACAGGCAAAGTTCTGCGTTGGGGTCACGACTGCCAGTCTCGCTGCCAGGCCCGGTGCGCCCCTCTCCTCCACGGCTATCTCCCAAAGCTCCACCGGGTCTGCCGACACAGTACCAGGACTTTCAGGATGTTTTCTCGGAGAAGCAAGCGGAGACTCTCCCGCCTCACCGTGCCTATGATTGTCCCATTGATCTCCTGCCTGGGACTAGTCCTCCCCGGGGTAGGGTCTACCCGCTATCGGTACCCGAGACCCAGGTTATGTCAACCTACATCCAAGAAAATCTTCGTAAAGGCTTAATTCGCAAGTCCACCTCTCCTGCAGGCGCTGGGTTTTTCTTCGTGGAGAAGAAAGACAGGTCACTGCGCCTGTGCCTCGACTACCGCGGATTGAACAAAATCACCATTAAAAAAACGGTACCCGTTACCATTAATTACCAAACTTTTTGACCGTCTCCGAGGGGCCAGAATCTTTTCCAAGTTGGATTTGCGGGGTGCCTACAACCTCATTCGGATCAGAGAGGGGGACAAGTGGAAGACGGCCTTTAACACTCGTGATGGGCACTTTGAATATCTGGTAATGCCCTTCGGCCTGTGCAACGCCCCCGCGTTTTTCCAGGAGTTCGTTAATGATATTTTCAGAGATCTCCTATATTCCTACGTAGTAGTTTGCCTAGACAACATTCAGATTTTTTCACCCGATCCGGAGTCCCACCAGTCCCACGTACGTCAGTTACTGAGGCATCTGCGCAACAATCATCTCTTCGCCAAGCTTGAAAAACGCATTTTCCACCAGACCAGCCTCCCGTTCCTCGGCTACATTATCTCTGACAAGGGGCTACAGATGGACCCTGCGAAGCTCTCCGCCGTCCTACAGTGGCCCCGACCTGTCGGTCTTCGGGCCATACAACGCTTTTTAGGGTTTGCGAACTATTACAGGCAGTTCATCCCTCATTTCTCAACGTTGGTCGCCCCAATTGTGGCTCTAACCAGGAAACATGCCAACCCCCGACTTTGGCCACCTGCCTCCGAAGAGGCTTTCTCCAAATTAAAAACCGCCTACGCTTCTGCGCGTGTTCTATCCCGTCCAGATACTGAGTGCCCTTTCTTTTTGGAAGTCGACGCCTCTTCCATGGGCAATGGAGCAGTTCTCACCCAGAAGGGCCCTAAAGGCAAGATTCGGACCTGCGGGTTTTTCTCTAAAACCTTGTCGCCCGCTGAGAGGAATTACACCATCGGTGATCGGGAGTTACTGGCCATTAAGCTTGCCTTGGTGGAATGGTGCCACCTCCTGGAGGGTGCTCGGCATCCCGTCAACTGATCACAAGAACCTTCTTTACCTCCAAACAGCGCAGAGGCTGAAACCGCACCAAGCCAGGTGGTCACTGTTTTTTTCACGTTTCAATTTTGTTATACACTTTCGACCGGCAGAGAAGAATGTCAAGGCTGATGCCCTGTCTCGTGCCTCTGATATTATTGGAGAAGAAGAGGCTAAGCCTCAGCATATTGTACTCCCAGAACATATTATATCCGTGGCTTCGCAAATCTCCAGCGCGCACCCCTGGGCAAGACGTATGTGCGCCCTGCACTCCGGAAGAGGGTGCTGAACTGGGGACTTTTTCCCGAATTGCCGGACACCCAGGGGTTCGAAAGTCGTCCTCTCTGATTTCCTGTTTTTACTGGTGGCCGGATCTAGCCAAAGACGTGAAGGAATTCGTGGAGGCGTGTACTACTTGTGCTCGCAACAAGTCCCCGCGCACCAAACCGGTGGGTCTGCTGCAGCCTCTGCCTGTTCCTAACAGTCCTTGGGTCCACATTGCCATTTCTTCATCACCGATCTGCCTTCCTCTGACGGTAATACGGTTATCTGGGTGGTCACTGACTGTTTTTCGAAAATGGCACACTTCATTCCCTTGCCCGGTCTCCCTTCTGCTCTTCGACTTGCCAAGCTATTTTTTAAACATATCTTCCGTCTACATGGACTCCCCCCCCACATTATCTCGGATCGGGGAGTGCAATTCGTCTCAAGATTTTGGCGAGGCCTCTGTTCTCTCCTACAAGTGGAACTGGACTTCTCTTCCGCGTACCACCCCACAATCAATGGGGCAAGTGAGAGAGTGAACCAAGTCTTGGGGTACCTATCTCTGCCACTTCGTATCCGCAAGACAAGATGATTGGTCTGGTCTATTGCCTATGCAGAGTTTTCTTATAATTCTCTGGACTCTGATTCCGCTGGGGCGTCCCCCTTCTTCATCTTCGGTCGGCACCCCCGCCCACCCCTTCTGCTGCCCTCTGCCTCCTCCGATGTCCCTGCGGTGGATAATCTGGTCCGCAACCCATCTGCCGTTTGGAAGGAGACGCGCCAATCCCTGCTCCAGGCCTCGGCCCATATGAAGGTCCAAGCGGACAAGAAAAGAAGACCCCCTCCTTCCTTTGTTCCGGGGGATAAGGTATGGCTGTCTGCCAGGTATGTCCGCTTTAAAAACCCCAGCTACAAGCTGGGTCCCCGGTTTTTAGGTCCCTCTGAAATTCTCAGGCGCATCAGTCCGGTAGCCTACAAGCTCCGGCTCCCTCCGACCATGCGCATCCAAACTCCTTCCATGTCTCCCTACTGAAACCGGTCATCCTTAACCGGTTCTCTCGGCCTGTGGTCCCCCCATCTCCCGTAGCTGACTACACCAATGTTTTTGCCGTCAAAGAAATTGGCCATGAAGACGGTTAGGGGGAGACGATTTTTTTTGGTCGACTGGAAGGGGTTTGGGCCGAAGGAAAGGTCGTGGGAGCCGGAGGAGAACATCCTGGATCAGGGTCTCTTGTCTAGGTTTATGCGGGCCAGAAAGAGGGGGAGGCCAAAGGGGGAGGAGGGGGTACTGTTACGGGTTTCCCTGCGACCCCCGTGTCGGGTCGCAGGCACACCCGCAATGCCGCAGCGTCTCCTGCTGCACCGCGGCGGCTCTGGGTCCCACTTACCTCGCCACGCCTCTATGTATTAAAACTACTAAATAAAAGTCATACAATTACCAAATAACAATGCTACACAAAACCAGAATCCCAAGACTAATATTACCAATAACCCCTCTAAGACCAAATACCGCTGCCTCATGACCACATATCACCACCACATAGTACCTGAATAATACAACCTCATAGTGGCTGAATAATACCATACTGTTACGGCTGCGGACAACCCGGCGGCTCTGGGTCCCACTTACCTTGCCCCGCTCCTGTTTCCATCCTGGTGCCCCCTAGTGCGGGCGCGGCACTACAGGAAAATTTAAAGGGACAGCACGCAGGTGATTGGTCTCACCTGGTGCTGACCCTATTTAAGCTCTGCCCCTTCCTTGGCACATTGCCGAATCGATTGTGCCCGAGCATCCCCGAGTGTCTTGTTCTGATTACCGTGTACCGTACCTTCTGCCTCCGTCCCTTGACCACGAACCATAGCTGCCTGTCCTGACCTTCTGCCTGTCCCCGACTACGATCCACTGCCGCCTGCACTGACCTTCTGGCTGTCCCCGACTATGAGCCTGCTTCACGATTCTGTACTGTGCAACACCTCGGCTGCCACCGCAAGCAAGTCACATCAGGGGTAGTAATCGGTCGCAGCAAGTCCATCCCGCTTTGCGGCGGGCTCTGGTGAAAACCGGACCTACTTAGACTCCGCTCCCTGGCGTGGCTTACACCATCACTTGTGGTGGTTTAGAGGATCCACTACCACATCCGTTACACATACCACCACATATCATTATCACATAGTGACTGAATAATATCGCCACATCAGGAACACATATCAACATCACACCGTTACTGAATAATACTACATCTCATTACTGAATATAAACCATGATACTATGACCACTATTACTGCCATGCAGTGACCACACAGAGGTAGATACCAGTTGCACATAGGCGCTCTGAACACATAAGTGATTACAGTAAAGTTACACCCCAGGACTCACAGGAGACGTCTTCTATGATGAGTCATTCTCTTTTCTGATGAGTTCTCTTTCCCTTTTTTGTCTCCATTTAGCCCACACCGCCATAATTTCCCAGCTAAAACGCTTCACTGTAGAATTTACCAAACAAACTCCTCACTTTTTCCAGCACTTCCCTATCAATTCCTACCTCTGTACAAACTCCCTGTCTATAACATCCCAAATGGTAATAATGACTCCCTTTATCACGCCATTTACACCGGAACACTGCTCCTGTCATCTCCTGGCCTAGGAGACCGAGAGTTGCAGCGAGTGTGATGAAAGCCTTGCATCTCACCGTGTGCATACAGCACTCATTGAGCGGGAAAATAGGGCAGGGACCATAATTAACCTTTCCTGCCTTCTCCTTAATAATGCAGTGGCACAATTAGTGTACAGCTGCTAACTCTGCATGGCCGTATAGAGTGAGATGCAAACTGTATAGTCTCAAAACAGCCCTGGTTTTCTCTACAAATCACTTATAGATTTCTCTTACTACAAATCTTATTTCAAGATCTCCAGAAAATCTTTAATAGTGAGTCAAAACTTTGCACAGAAACCTCTAATTTTAAAAAATAAGATTGGTTTATTACCATATACTTTACCAGTGAAGTCCTCCCACATGTATCTGTGTAATGTCAGCAATGATCTCTATCTACTGCTGTATATCATCTAGTGCATCATCTAAACCTTTGGACTGATCCCTTCATAACATATATATCATTAGTTTTTTGTTGCAATATTAGTTCATTTTAATGGGTTATTGTGACTTGTTTAAAATATAGAATTATAAATCCAAAATACTAAGTAAAATACTTTCCTAATTTGCGGCAAGAGTATATTTCTCCTGACCACCATAACTTGAGATGGCCAAATTAGCAGTTTAATGTGTGTCAAGGCCTCCTGACTCTCCCCCAATGGCAAGATTGGGTAGTTAGACTTCAACTTCCCCAATCATTTTGTTCTCAATGGAGAGAGCTTTGTCTGGCAGTGGTTTTGTCCTCCCATGCTTTCACAAGACATGCACACTTGTGTCAGAGAGGTAGATAGGTCAGGAGAGATAGCTGTTGGCTGACTGAGCATTTAGCCATTAGCTGTATGAAATATATGGCGAGTTTAAGATGGTAGTATGGGCAGTGTTCTGAACAGAAACTCCTAATTTAAAGAAAAGTAGATCTGCATTTTGGTAAGATAGAAGCATTCTTCCATTTTCATCCTTTTACAATGCCTTTTTCAAATGAATTAATTTATTTTATCTATTATTTATTCATTTGTTTGATTGGCTTTATGTGCTCGGTATAAACCCAGCCTTGTACAGAAAGTAGAGGAATACCCATACTATATTCTGAGACAATATACTGTATGAAAGAACTGAAGAAAAACAAAATTTCCTATGTCAATTTAAATAAGCACACACAATAAGCACACAAATTAGTCCAAGTCCATCCGTGGCCGCTCATCTATGCCCGGGACTGCCTAATACTGTGTTACGTCCTCAGCTGTAAGGTTTGTGTAATCCAGATTCACATGTACCGTCCCCGATCTCCTTCCAAATTGTGGATCTCACGTGGAGTTGCTGGCCGCCTCCAGCCGTATACAAACATCCACTGTAGAAATAATTCTTTGCTCCAAATGCGCTAAGAGCTATTTCTTCAATACAAAAGGCAAAACATTCGAGCTGCTGGCTACGCTTTTCTGACCTGACACGTTTCTTTCTCACAGCAATTACTGTCACTACCTGTTTCATTAAAAAGGTACGTGAGACATACTGGATCATGAGTTTGGACACTAGGAAACCCCATGAACTAAATTCTAAAAATGATTTGATGTATATTTATCGATTATCATAATTATTGTGAGCAATGTGAGTATTGCCTTTCAAGTGTTTCTGTCTCTTTCCTGCCTCAGCCAGGGTTTCTGTGTGGAACCTTAATGGTTAATTACCTGGGCCAATCACTGACTAGGACGGAATATTTATACTCCCCTGTTTCCTGCTTCTTTGCTTGTGATTTCATTTTGTTTCCTGGCTTGTGGCTCTTTGCTGGTCATTTGGATTTCCTATGCCTTTGGACTTCGGATATTCTCTTGGTGATTATTCTGCCTGCTGACTCTGTACTGCATGATCTCCCGACTTGACCTCAGCCCACCTGACTTTGCAAACTATCTGTTTTCTGTTGTGTCTGTGCCTGTTTGTTGTCCGTCTGGTTTTCATCCATCTGTTTGGCCTCTGTTTTGACTTGGGCTTGTTCAGGATAGACACAAGTGCAGGGTCGCTCTTATCAGGATGGTTGCTTTGCATAGCCAGGGCAAGCCAGGGAAAGACTAGGGCGTCCCTGACAATTATAGCGTAATAGTAAGTTTCATGTATCAACATGGCATTAATATAATATGTATCATGTGAACAATATTACCAAACGATGCTAGTGCTTTTTCTGAAGAGAAAGGGTATAGGATGATGTAGACATATATGCTCCAATGATGGATTTGTTTAATGTTTTTAATGAATCAGGTGTGTGATAGTAATTGCTGTGAGAAAGATGTGATCTCAGCGCGTTTGGAGCAAATAATTATTTCTGCAATGGAAAATTGTCTATGGTTATTCCTGCAAGCACTGCAGACAGTTTCAGCAAAATAAAAAAAAGATCCAATTACATATACAAAATGAGATGGATCTAAGCAAGGGATTAGTGCAGGTAAAAATTTGCAGCAGCAGATACATTGTGAAAGATGTGCAGTGTTCTGACAACTACATTAACAGAAAAAGACATTTTCAACACATCAATTTAGAATATGAATGAATAGTAAATTCCAATTAAGGGGCAAGAAATTACCACAATCTTTAGAATAAAACTACTTTTCTGTTTTACTTGTAGGTCCCAGCACCACATGCTCAGAAGAATCCTGTGGTAATCTTGGTGTATGTTTACAACAGTGGGATGGCTTCATATGTGATTGCACTATGACCTCCTATGGAGGACCCATCTGCAATGATCGTAAGTCTGCTAAGCTCTTACATTAAAATACCATATAAACTGATATACCTGTATTGCACATAAAATCTCATATTATTATGTTCCAGTTTCAACCAGTGCTGAAAATTAGATTTTTTATGAAGTTACCAGTTAGTCAAGGGTTGAATCTATCTATCTATCTATCTATCTATCTATCTATCTATCTATCTATCTATCTATCTATCTATCTATCTATCTATCTCTTTGGTATAGTTAAAACACACTACAGGTCATGGACAACCATTAATGTTATTGTGAACAGCTTTAATGTCAAGAAAAAATATTTACACTTAATACATTAGTAAGACACAACCTAGATAAACCCATGTGAACTGTTGCAGAGTTGCCATCTGTGCAAATGATACAAATTAGCTTACTAAATTTTTTACATGCATGACCATTTAGTCATCACACGCAACACACAGCCTTAGGGCCTCAATGTACCACCTTATGTTCGCTTAGTAAAAACTGAAGGTCTGAAACAATATGTGCTAATCTGTTTTACTGGTGAAAAAGAAAAATAACCTATCACAACAGAAAGCCGTTCTCTAAAAAGCACTTTGATGTAACTGTTATAATTGCCTGTAGATTAATAGTTTCTATTTACATAAAAACATATCCAAAAATGTAGGGCCTGCGGGGCTTTTTAGCACAACACAAACTACACATCTATAACACATAGCATACTGGCCATCACTGGCAGGCTAAACTTTAATACTGTTACAGAGTGTTTGTAGTCTTAGGCTTTAATCCATGACTCCCTGTACAAGTAAAATATCAGCCCCCGAAACATACACAACTTTATAAAAAAAAAAAAAATGGTACAGGATAAACAAAAACAGGAGGATAAACTATAAGGGTATGTTCACACGGCGTAATTGCGGCATGCATTTTGATGTATATTTGCGCTTTAATACGGCCGAAATGCACGCAGCAATTACAGTAATAAAGAACTATGAATTATGTTTCGTCTCCCCCGGCGTACAATACGATCGCGACGCTGATAATAGAAGTGAATGGGACATACTATCAGCTCGTACTTCCAAAACACACGACGTACTGCGGCACGCCGTATGAACATACACTAAAAAGTCATTTACTTTCAGCCATCCTACTAATAAATGAACTGTGAGTTTATACATAAAAAATAGGTCACAGTACATTTAGGCACAACCTTTGATATTGCCATTGCAAATGTATACCCTAGACACTTATGCCCTAAATCTGGCAAATGAAAGTGTTTAGAAAAGTAAACTAAACACTGACATTTCATATCCTGGACTTTAGCTCAAGTACTTTGGAGTAAAGCATGACAAATTTGTAAAAGGCTGTCCATTTGTCAGAAAAAAGTCCATAACAGCTATTATTCTACAACTTACGCCAAATTTCTGACATAAATTGTAGGACGTCTGTCTGGTATCTGAGACCATGTCACTGTTGCTAAACGTTTAAAAACATGGCAGGATTAGTCCCACATTTTTGTGCAATGAGGCTTGTATAACAGTTTTGTATTTCAGAAAATGGCAATGCATAGTAGTTGTGTATTGTTGCACATGCTAAATGCCATTTGAACCTGGCCTTAAATGTACTCCTTTAATTTGACATAAAGCCAGGGCACCACAGTATTCCTTTGTCAAAATTGCAATTAAATACATCTCTGGTTTTCTAGAACGCAAACTACATTTTAGATGGTGTTCACGTTGCACTAGTCCATTCTTACTTAAAAATAATTGTAACTAATTCATTGTAATTTTCTAATAGTAAATTGTTTAAGCAATGGCTAGTACAGTGGTAAGTACAACTTTTTTTTGTAAGTGAGAAAAATGAAAATGGCTTTGTTTCTTAATACCTTCTAAAATCTGATGTGGGAGTGATCATACATGGAAATTTTGCAATGTGATGTGGGTGATTACATTATGACATTAAAAAGCATTTTCCAATAAGAGCAGATTTAAATCAAATGTTCACATGCAATAACAGGCCTTGTCTGCAGAACATTTTTAACATGATAAATCAGTTTTAATCACAATGACTGCAATTTTATGTAAACACACCCTAAGAATAGTGGTAATGACTATAGGGTATTACACATTTCACTGATTCTATTTAATTCAAAGAGTAAACTCTACTATTGCATGAGTTATTATCAGGTTTGCATAAAAATATTATTATATATAATTTGTATTCAGAAAATACACTCACCGGCCACTTTATTAAGTATACCATGCTAGTAACGGGTTGGACCCCCTTTTGCCTTCAGAACTGTCTCAATTCTTCGTGGCATGGATTCCAAAAGGTGTTGCAACGATGCTCAATTGGTACCAAGGGGCCCAAAGAGTGCCAAGAAAATATTCCCCACACCATGACACCACCACCACCAGCCTGAACCGTTGATACAAGGCAGGATGGATCCATGCTTTCATGTTGTTGACGCCAAATTCTGACCCTACCATCCGAATGTCGCAGCAGAAATCGAGACTCATCAGACCAGGCAACGTTTTTCCAATCTTCTACTGCCCAATTTCGATGAGCTTGGGCAAATTGGAGCCTCAGTTTCCTGTTCTTAGCTGAAAGGAGTGGCACCCGGTGTGGTCTTCTGCTGCTGTAGCCCATCTGCCTCAAAGTTCGCCGTAATGTGCGTTCAGAGATGCTCTTCTGCCTACCTTGGTTGTAACGGGTGGCTATTTGAGTCACTGTTGCCTTTCTATCAGCTCGAACCAGTCTGCCCATTCTCCTTTGACCTCTGGCATCAACAAGGCATTTCCGCCCACAGGACTGCCGCTACACTGGATGTTTTTCTTTTTCGGACCATTCTCTGTAAACCCTAGAGATGGTTGTGCGTGAAAATCCCAGGAGATCAGCAGTTTCTGAAATACTCAGACCAGCCCTTCTGGCACCAACAACCATGCCACGTTCAAAGGCACTCAAATCACCTTTCTTCCCCATACTGATGCTCGGTTTGAACTGCAGGAGATTGTCTTGACCATGTCTACATGCCTAAATGCACTGAGTTGCCGCCATGTGATTGGCTGATTAGAAATTAAGTGTTAACGAGCAGTTGGACAGGTGTACCTAATAAAGTGGCCGGTGAGTGTAGAATATTGTTTAAATCATGTTTTTCTGTTAAATATTCTTTAAGAAATTGTATTGATGAGATTTTTTAATTTTCCATGTCACTATCTATATTTACTCGCTGGCCACTAAGACTAATAATAAGCTAATGCTTCCTGTTCTGTAGAGATTACTTTTCAGCAGTAATCATCGTAGGTAGGACTAAACTGCCAAGAACTATGCATAGTTAACATAGGATCCATTTACAAAAGTTTATACTCTCCTTCTGCCTAGACAATGACTTCTTTCCAGGTCATACAATGTGCTTAAAACTCTCCCACAGAAGTCAAGGACTCCTCTTCTGTTGACATCACATGCTCATAGGATCCATGTATCTGCTGTAAAGAATATGTCTGAATGCTGTCAAAAACAGCTCAGGCAAGATGTACAAAAAATAAATTTAAAAGAAATATACAATCATAAAATAAAAACATCTAAGAGGAAAATAATATGTATCATTGATGCAGTGATGCATTCAGATAAAAAATAGTTTGATATGCCCAGTAAGAGGTCAGTTTGAAATAATACAAGGTGGACTTTATGGGCGCGTCCCCACAGCACAGGACAAATACCGGTTGTTTTTTTTGTCCTGCTTTTGTGCCGTGCAGAAAACCTGTGCAGTGGGGACTGCTACACTGGTTTTCCAAAGAGGCCCATGTAAAAGTCTGAAAAACCGGCCGCAAACCATTGCCGTGGGGACAAGGCCTATGTGTCAGTATGCCCTATCTTACTCAGCAACCACCGATGCATGTGCAAGCTGAGGAGATGACACTTGCTGACAATTTCTCTTTGCACTTAGAGATTTTTTTGCCAGCATAGAGCAGACTTGCAAATACTGCTTTACAGTTCATTCATATGATTGTATTATAGCTTCTTGTAACCTTTAAGTTGAATGGATTTGTCATATAATGCAAATAAAGGTCTATAGGACTAAATGGCTTTGATTTCATATGATAGAATAGACATTTTTTCCTTTCGTATTCTGAAAATTCCTAAAAACATAAAATGATATATTATTGGCATATTAGTAAGCTATTCTTGAAGCATTGGTTTTAGTGGATAGTTTCTCTGTAATATGCCACTCTACAGCATCACAGGATGTTCTTATGACTGTATTTTTAGCTGTATTACTAATTTTAAGGCCATTTTCTTATTTAAATTGTGGATTTCATTCATAAAAGAAACAAAATACTCTGCTTGATCTTTCAAATGCTAGACACTTAACTTATAATGGGGGACTTACCATGTTCTGCCAAGGTTCATGTTATTTTGACATGAACATTGTGCAGTATTTTCAATCAAATGTTACATAATCTGCTCTGGAGGTTTCAAAGAGCATCTGATGGACCCCATAACTTATAATGAAGCCACTTCCAATGTGGTGTCAGCTGTTTTATATGAAACAGTAGTACCCTTCTTCCTATCAATTTTGACAGTATCTGTGGCAGAAGCTCTAACTTAGGTGTGAAAAAGCACTACATTTGTTGTAGAACAGAGATAGCCCAAAGTGTTTGCCTGGGTTAAATATTTAAAAATATATGATAAGGCTGCTAAACCCTCTAAAAATATATATATTCACCTTGTACTCAATGGTGTTCCAGTGTTAACGCTGCCAGATGTATCTGCGGATCTCTGTTTATTTTCTGTTCTTTGGTCACCATGTGCCAACTATGGCTATTGGGTGGTTATGAGCCATTCCCTTGACATCACCGCTCATGAGCCATTCTCTTTTTGAGTGATGATCTCTAGGGAAAGGTATGTGACTCCTGAAGCCACTGATCGAGTTTAGCCAAGCATCATCACTTGGCTAAACGCGGAACTCCTGTTCAAATCCATGGGAGAGTTCCAACCACCTCTCTTTTCTGAACTGAGAGGTTTCGGGGCTCGTTTAGGAAATAGACCTCTTAGATCCAGACCTATCAGACATTGATGGCATATCCTAGTGATATGTAAACAGTGTATTAATCATATTTAAAAAATGAATACATTTGGAGGGTTATCTGCCTAATATTCAGATAAATATGCTCAGTTGATGTCTACTAGATCAACATTATGGTTGTGTGTTCAATTGACATTTTTTTTTTTACCAGATCTAGACTTCACTTAATCTGTTAGCTGTATATGGATTATCACTCCCATTTTGCATACATGTTTCTATGTTCATTTTCCTATACCTGCCCCCACTTATAAAAATCTATTACATTTTATATAATGTGCCTATCTTATAGGCAAACATTTTTTGATTATAATAATAAAACCGAGCTCTTCTTTGATTCATGTTACAATTCCAGCTTATGAATCTGTTTAAAATGCCCATGTCTCATTTACCATTAGAAAGTAAGGTACACCTTGGTGGGTGCAGACTATTACATTCACAATTCTTTTATGTGTAATATTTTCAGACCTATGTACATTAAACTTAATTTTCTGATATGTGAATATGAAGTCGTAGACTTTTGTACATTGATAAATCTTGTTTTGCCTACATTTTAGTCCAATTATCATACATTTGTAGACTATTATCTGTTTTATGTTCACTCTGTAGTACAGCTATTTCATCTCGTCTTTTATGTTTTACTCTTTTCTGAATTAAAATAACCTGTATTGCAGTGAATTTTTAACTCACCTTATTTGTAACGCATACATAAATTATTGAATTTACATCCATCACCATCCAGAAAAAAAATTCCCATCAAAGATGTAACATTTCTATGGCAAATTTCTCAGACGTCCGGTGTTATATTCTGCTAGTTTAGCCTTGCCATAAGGATATTATAAACCCTATTCATATCAATGTCTTCATCCTTTGTAAGAATGTGGAGATTAAATGGGAAATTGTTCCAATACTTAGAACCAGTTACTAAAACATATTTTTGTTTTAATTTGTAGTTAATTATTTATCTTTTTTATTGTATTTTCTGTACATGATTATAGGGGGTGGCCATATTGTCTGAATAGCAGCTCTACACTGTTAATAGCATTAAGAGAAATGCTTTTTATCATCTGTATAGGAGAGATACCTGGAGATGTTTACTGATTTCTGTGGGACAATGTAGGAATTTTGTTGTGACAGTGCAAAGAGGGGCAGCAGGTGAACTATGATCATCACCTATTGGCACATTTATTAGGGTGAGGGTTACCTTTAGTATGGTTCACTCTATCATATGCTTAGATTGTAACTTGATTTAACTGTGACAAAGATGTTTGTGTTGTATTGACACTAATACATGCGCGTTAATGAATGACTACGTTAACGAAATGTATTTCAAACAACATATCATTGGGCTGTAGGGGGTATCACCATGGAAACCTTAGGAAAATAGCGGCAAAAAAGGAAATATTAAAGCTAGGCCAATGCTATTACAATATATACAAAGTTTACAAGGGATGTTTACATGCCCATAATGTGTGCACCAGCCATCTTGTGTGTATAGAAAGCACTGATGAGAAACAAAATAGTTTTGATAAATGTTAAAAATACAATGAGTGGAGAACAAACATTAGTTTCATGTTGAGCAGCTACAGATTTCCTTTTTTGCTGCTACTTTTCTAAGGTTGCCATGGTGATCCCCACTGCAGCCCATGAAATGTTGATTGAAATACATTTCTTTAATGTGGTCATTCATTAATATGCATGTATTAATGTCAATACAACACAAACATCTTTGTCACAATTAATTACGCTGCTTAATTACACCATGATTTAGAGGACCAGTTCTTTCTTTTTGAAGGTTTATTAGCACTGTGAATCATTACACAGCTTTATATGTAACTCTAGAACATTACCATTTGGACACCAATTACTCAAGCTTTAGTCGGGATGCAGTAAAAAGCTTTACTTTCTTCATGAAGAACAAGTATAATAAATGAGCAATGTGGTTATGCAATATGTTTATCTATACAATTCAGCTCCATCGGCAAAGTTCCTTCAGAAATCCAAAGGTACATTAAATGACTCAGCACATGCATTATTTCCATAGACAATATATGGCAATGATGTCTATTAAAGTATCTAAAAATTAATAGAAAAAAGGTAAACATGTATGGGGCGACATGTATGAATGGTGCTGTGCCAGAAGTCTGGCGTCTTTTCAGCACTACAGCCATACGAAGCAACAAATTTATAGCTTTGATACTGCAATTCCAGGCGCATTACTGCTGAAGCAGGAAAACCACTTTCAAAGTGGTTTACCTGAACCAGAAGTGTTGTCTTAGCACTAGAATGCGCCTGATTTATGATCTGCAGTAGAGCATGATCATGCTCATTCTATACTATTGTTATGCGCATAAAAATTGGCATCTGAATACCAAAAATCATACATGTTGCCCATAGTGGTAAATGGGGTCAGTAACAATGTTTAAACAGGCAATAACATGCAAAGATGGTTACTTAGGGCCACATGTATGAAAACTTTCTAGGTCTAAAACTTTCTTTGTTGCCCATATCAACCAATCAGAGCTCCCCTTTCATTTCATATAGTGCTTCAACTGTATATATTAAAAAAAGAAACAGTTACAACTCCTGGAAATGGGGTTAAACAAGCAAAAAATGTCACCAAAAATCAATGCAGCGGCGACCTTTTTCCCCCACGGGGGATTCTTGCTCATGTTGTGTTTTTACCTTCTAACTTGGGGTTTGTTTTTTGCAGGATAAGATGTCCTTTTTAAGGGTACCATTTACCTGTATCATATAATAAGCTGGGAGACTAAAAAAAAAATTCTGAGGTGTAAAATAAAAAAATGCAATTGCTCCACTTTTTTTTTACAGGAGGGTGGCATTGTTTGTCATTCACCATGTTCACCGTGTGGTAAGAATGAATTGTTGTCTTTAGTTTGTCGGTCATTACAATAACCGGCAATACAAAATGTTTAGCGCTGCAGCACCATTTTCTAAAACCCCCCCACCCCCATTTTTTTTTTCTATTTATGCACCTGAGTGAAGATTCTTTTTTTTTTTTTTTTATCAGGAGAACTTTTATTATTTTTTAAATAAGTTGTCCATATTACAAACAATATATTCAAACAGAAAGAACAGGTAAGAAACAGCCATAGTTACAATACAATTCAAAAGTTGGCATTGGTAATAACTTTGATAATAACATCCACAGCAAGGAGGTAAAGTTACATCAGGAAAAAGATGAAATGGTGAGAGATTGGAGTATTAAGTAACAGTTAACAAGATAACTGTGTCAAATCAGGCTCAAGATAAAACAGCGAGATGAAATACAAACAGAGAGTATAATTCACAAACCCCTTAGTTACTCCAGGGAGACTAGAAATCTTTGAAAAAATCTGATTCTGTCCAAATCTCCCAGTTGCGTTTAATTTTGGGTACTAAATGAGGGGAAATTGCTAGGGAGGTTTCACATCTATGTGAGGATTCATTTTTTGTGGGCTGACATGAAGTTTTTTTTATCAGTACCATTTTGGGATGCATGCTACTTTTTGATCACTTCTTATCCTAATTTTTTTGGGAGGCAAGATAACAAAAAGAAAAAACAATTTTAGCGTTGGGTATTTTTTTTTCTATGGTTTTTCATCATACATAATAAATAGTAATAATATAAATTAAATATAAAGGGTTTTTTAATAAACTTTTTTTTCTTACTTTTTTAGTCCCCATAGAGTACTTCATAACTAAGGAATGTAATCGCTTGTGCACTGTTTTGAAATGCAATAATAGTAAGATGGCAGCCATGGAGGCACCCCATGATAACATTGCAGGAAGGGGCAGTCGGATGTTGCAATGGACCATGGTACCATTTTTTAACAAATTAGATGCTGTGGACATGTTTGTAGTGGCACCTACTATAATTAACAGTCAGCACCTGCCGAAACAAGCTCTGCCAGTGAGGCTGCTCCATACTCTTACCGATATTATGGCATAAATGTACATCAAATGTTGGTAAAGGGTTTGAGGGTTTGTCCAGTACTATGTTAATACATATTCTCAAAACAATTCCAATGCCACACAGATACAAAACAAATAAATAGGCTGGAATTACATGGCATATTTTACTTATAGAAACATACACTGTGTAATCCGCAGCAGAAATGAGTGACACTTTTGGTCTTCTGCTACATATTCCACTACTTTTCTCATTTGGTTTTCACTGCAATTTAGGAGGTGGATTAGCCCCATCCAATGGAGCTAATCCAAGTCCTGGATTGTGTCATGTTTTCCATGCTAAGGGTACGACCAGATGACTTAAATTTAATCATTGAGTTCTCATTGGTTTTACCAATGAAAACCATGTTGGACAACAAATTTTTCTATGAGTATTTTATGTAAATTTAGTTTTTTTTTTCTGATGGATTCAAAAAACGAGTCTCATTCATTTCTTTGGGGTTTTGGAGCCGGATCAGCATCCAAAACCCCCTAGAATATGATGGAAGAATATGTTCTAAGTTTGTTTTTTTTCACTCTTAACCCTTTACGTACCAGACCTGTAAAGGCCTTAAAGACCAGCTAAATTAAGTTTTTGCCTCCCTGCATTTCAACAGTCATAACTTTTTTTTTTTTTCTATAATGCAGTTACATTAGGACTTGTTTTATGTGGGAGAAGGTGTATTCTTTGGTGGAGTAGCTTCAGTTTACATATTAACTATCGTTTAATTTTTAAAAAAAATTCAGTGTGACCATAAATAGTGTTTTTTTTGCACTTCTTTTTTTAAATGATTTTTTACATCATTCACATTTCACAATAAATTACTTGTTAGATTCATTCTAAAGGTTATTGCAGTCATTAGATACCTAATATGTGTAGGTTTTTTGTGTAATGTATGCGCAGTAATTTTTTATTAATATTTGTTATTATTTTGTTTTTTCCCCACACTTTACATTTTTTATGTTCGAGGACCATGGGAATCAAGGGGTTAAATGGCGGGGATCAAAGGTTTTCTTGGGTCCCTGCCATTCACAGAGACTGCTCTAGAAAGTGAGTTGTTAACTTCAGTGCTGGGAGCCGCAAACCCCCTCTATAGGCAGCGACGTCTTTTGCCCTTGGTGCAGACAGAGAACATGATTTAGCTGCCTTCAAAAGACAGTGGCTGGGCGTTAAGGGGTTAAGAACTCAACTAACGAAAGCACGCGTTGTATGGACTACAACGTGTATTTTCTATTGATGTTAATGGGGATGGTTTGACTTTCAGTTTTAGACGAGTACTTTAAGTTGGAAACTAAATGGATTCCGAATTGAAATACTTGTCTTGTGGACAGAGCTTTAGGGTGAGCTTACAAGGCTTATTTATGGGGAGTACTTTAATATTTAATTGTGCTACAATGAGCCCGAAGTATGCCCTGCAAATACAGTCAAATCACAGCACTCATTGAGTGCTATGATTTCCTGAGGGAAGTCAAAGTGAATAGGAGGCAGGGCCATAGGCGCATAGTGGTGCGCACAACTACATACACCATGTGAACATGCAAGGAAAACCTAAAAAAAATGGACAGGAACATAATTTTTTTTAACACAACACAGACTTGGATTCCTTGTTTGAAAATACATGCATCACAATTTATGATCTAATCTGTGGCATAGTTACATAGTTTGTAGTTTGTAAGGCCGAAAAAAGACATACGTCTATCCAGTTCGGCCTATTTTGCTAAAGTGTTGATCCAGAGCAAGGCAAAAACCCCCATGAGATAGAAGCCAATTGTCCTCATTTTAAGGAAAAAAATTCCTTCCCGACTTCAATCTGGCAATCAGTATAAATCCCTGGATCAATGACCCTAGTCCAGAATCCTAGTCACTATAACTTGTTATATTATTATGCTCCAGAAATGCATCCAAACCCTTTTTGAACTCTGTTATTGAATTCACCATGACAAGTTCCTCTGGCAGAGAGTTCCACAGTCTCATTGCTCTTACAGTAAAGAATCCCTTTCTATGTTTATGTAGAAACTTTTTTTTCCTCAAAACAATCCTGGGTATAAATAAATCTTGAGCGAGATCTCTATATTGACCTTTAATATATTTAAGCATATTTATTATGTCCTGCCGAAGCCGTCTTTTCTCTAAACTAAATAACCCTAATCTTGCTAATCTCTCTGGGTATTGCAGTCCACCCAGTCCTTTTATTATTTTTGTTGCCTGTCTTTGTACCTGTTCTACACTGTCTTACCTGTGCACTGGTGACCAAAACTGTACACAATATTCCATATGTGTTCTAACCAGTGACTTGTATAATGGGAGAATAATGTTCTCATCATGTGCATCTATGCCCCTTTTAATGCACCCCATAATCCTATTTGCCTTGGCAGCTGCTGCTTGACACTGGCTGCTACAGTTAAGTTTACTGTCCACCAGGATTCCCAAGTCATTCTCCATGTCACTTTTACCCAGTGTTTTTCCATTTAACATGTAGTCATGTAATGGATTTTTCCTTCCCATGTGCATAACCTTGCATTTATCTGTGTTAAACCTCATCTGCCATTTCTCTGCCCCGGCCTCCAACATGTCCAGATCCCTTTGTAATAACACCTGTATTTCGATTGAAAACAATAGGATGGAGTAGATGCCATATTGAGGTGTACTTTAGTGCATTAGCATTATACACCCCAAAACATATACTGCATATTACTGCAATAATACACATATATTCATATATACTCACATACACAGTTACACTCACACATACACTAACCTTCACTTATTGCTGGCTCTGTCAGTTTGTCTTCTCTCTCCAGGAAAGGGCTGAGGGGCACTGATAAAGGAGGGACGCAGCAGGTAAAAGGCTGAAAGAAGCTACCTGCTCCTGACCTGCTTATGTGCTGTGAGTGCTTCCCCTCACCCCTCTTCTCTGACCCTACGGAGGAAGCTTGGCTGTAGCATACTCAGCAAACCCAGGACTGCCGAGGTGCCGCAGCATTCAGCATTTCACCTCGTCAAGGGATACCGTTTTGCTTTAAAACATCCTCTCTCCCACTCACCGTTAGAAAATACAGAATTTTTAACAGATTAAGAAATAGAGGCTGAACAGAGGACTGTAAAAACAAATCATTACATGTGTAATTGTTATTATCGTTGGATGGTGGCGCTCCCTGCACGGTGCTGCCTTAGGCATCGGCCCTACGGTGCCTAGTGATACATCCGACCCAGGGTATAACTATAATCTTTACCAACCTACGCAGTGTGTCACACCTTCTGGTTCCCTAGGTTTGTGAAAGCTTAGGTTAGGCTATAAATTAACTCTACATACAAGGTTAAGTAACTTTTTTTTAATACACTAAATACATCAATTATGCATTAGCCTGCATTATAGTCCAGAGCTGTATTTACCATTCCACAATCTTTTTCGCTAAAATCTCCCAGTATTCTGTTGCGGTATGTCTGCACATCATAAGAACTATATTATGTAACTATAACTAAGAGATGTATTTTAATGACAAGCTTGTTGACTGTTTCCATTAACAACCGGCAGTGTGAATGTAGCTCTAGACTCTTTATAATGACAGTATGAGAAAATTAAAGCAATTCATATAGAAAGCTAATTATTTTTTACTCTGATTTAGGCCTGGTCTTATCTGTGCTATTTTTTCAATTTTAACTATAGACACTATGGCAGAACCCCATCCAGTGCAGATGTGATTTCATAATGTCAAACTTAAAATCTGTGGTAAAATCTGCAACTTTTTTGTAACAAAGTAAAGTTTGCTATGGTTTTGATAGTCTGCAGCAACTCTTAAATTGAAAGATTTAGTTGCATTATACTGTAGTTTGCTGCAGATTTTCAGTGCAGAATCCACACTGAAAACCTAGAGCAAATCCTCCCTATATGTAAATAACCCAAATGTTTCTCCTGTTTATTAGAGTGCGAGATAGGTGTAGAAAAGAATATATAAAAAGTTGCATGTCTGAATAAACCATTCTCTGTGGCTAATGTGCATCTACTGTTGGTCTAGTATATGCACATTTAACTGGGGTCACTCCAAACAAAATCCATACATTTACATAAATGCTATATGATGCAAGACAAAAATAGCAATGCCATCTGTAAAAAGGGTCTAAGTGCATGAACCATATGCTAATTTATAACACTGGTCTACTCTGTCGCAGAGGTTGCTTATAGCACCATACCTACAGTAGGTGGAAATGCTACCTCTGTGCCCCCATAAGCTATGTCCCTGGTACAGCCATCTTATTGTGGGTTAATAGGCAGGCGCTTACTGCTGTAATTGTGTAAATTAAGCTGATGCCTGCTGCATTTGATAATTTTTTACAATTATTCTTTACAGTATTGTGATGTAACACACCGCCATATTATATACTACGATACTGTGCAAATGTTTTAGGCAGGTGTGTAAAAATGCTGCAAAGTAAGAATGCTCTCTAAAATAGAAATGTTAATCAAAAATGGAACGTGTGTTGGCCACTCCAAACCAGTATAAGTACGTCAGACAATTGTCAAAAAAATCACTATAATGTGACGTAAAACTTAACTTTTACTTAGCCAAAATGTGAGACCAAAATGTCAACATTCAAAAAATCCTCTTCTGCTTTGCATGGGTGTGCTTTTCTGATGTCAAACACCGAAAATTTTAAGAAAGCATATGGACAGTGCAGAGGCAGACCGCAGTAACTTGCGCGCTCCTCACTAATCTGGGAAGTGACTGCTGTGCACTGGGCTTCTTCCTTCTGTCTCAGGATGCAGTAAACTAGATGTCCTGTCTTGTGATTATAGTTTTGGAACTCTGATCCTGGCTTCTAATGGTGAGTTAACCTGCACTGTACAGAAATTGCTTATTGCTGCTCAATCTTCTCGTTAACCCCTTCAGTGTCTACTAAAATTTTGACAGTTTGGTAAGTTAACCTATTGTTTACAGATACTGTTTATAATATCTTATCCTTTTGGTTAACTCCTACAATACCTCCTAAACTTATTAGCACATTAACATGCATATTATTCTGTAAGTTAGTGGTTTGGTACTGTTCAACCTCTACATTTATATGAGATAGGGTGTTTGAGAATGTTCAGGATCTTCATTCTTATTGATACATATCCTTGACTGATGTATACACCCTTTATTCTAAATACCAATGATGAATTCCCTGCTTTAATCTTTGGGAAGTAAACGCATTGGGTATAGTTTTGGTAAACTTTAACTAGTATTTTACCATTTGGGTGCAGCATAGACTTTTTTGGATTTCTTGTTTTAGGGTTTACCAGGGCTAAATAGACCTAAGATCCAGATGGGGCTCCCCTTTTCAGGACAATGATAGATTGATATATATATTGATAGATAGTGTGTTATAAGGTGTATTAGTAACACACACTAAGGTATACAACTGTGTACTGTATTCTTTGTTAGGATTTTTTGAATTTTGGAATTAATCTCACATTTTGGCTTTAAATTTTAATTAACTAAGTAAAAGATAAGTTTTACGTCACATTCCAAAAATGAGTGAACAAAGGGGAACTCTTAATGGGGTTGTCTCGCTACAAAGATTGCTCTGTATGTTAAAGATCTTGCAACCACCAGTCACTTTGCAATCTCTGTCCAGTGTCCTACCTGTTCCTAGATATCCCCTCTTGTATGGTCTGCATCAGCTCATCAGGTCACTATAGTTACAGACCTGTTTGATTTCTCCTGATAGGCTGCCAGCACTGGTTGCTATAGCTATAGACCTGGCTTCTACTGCAGTCTAGTAGAAGTCAGTAAACATGTCCTTGAATTCAATATGAAACCAAGATAACAGGTCTAAGGTAAGATGAATCAATGTAGTGAGACAACCCCTTTAATCAAATCAACATTTGGTGTGACAACCCTTTGCCCTTATTCTTCTATGTACATTTGCACACAATTTTAAGGGGGATTGGGTTGGGTTGACACTATGTTAATCACTACTAATCCCCGGGGGGTGGATACCATGATGCAGCCAAGGCGGTCCCATAAGGAATAATAAAGCAGATGTAGTCCTGCATGAGCTATATTTGCTCTATGTCCCAACGGCATACACATTTCCTGCAATAGCATAGTAGACTGCGCTATTGGATCCCGTAAGATAAGCATATGCACCGAGAAATAGAGCAGATATAGCCCATGCAAGGCTACGTCTGCTCTATTATTCCCTATGGGAGCCATGTGGCTGCTTCGCACTATCCACCAGATACCTTCTTTCATGGTACCCCAATGCATACCACAAATGTAGCAATTAACATTGTGTGAACTCAGCCTTAATCCAAACATCCTTGAGAACTAAACACAAATCTTTTGTAGATGTAGACTTGCTCAAATTATTCTGTCTCTTCATGTTATCCCAAACAGACTCAATATTGCGATCAGGATTCTGTGGAGGCCAAAATCAAACTTGATTTGATTTTGATTTCTTTTTTTTTATTGACTGTGTATTTTAGTAATTGATAACAAATCAACTATTAGAAATTCTATAAGCATATTTTTCTTTGCAGATTTCTTCCACACCTGCTTAAAACTTTTGCACAGTAGTAGTATTGTATCACTAATAAAGCATCAATGCTGTACCAAAACTCAGCAGAGCAGTTGCTATTCACAACATTAAGACTTTGTGATTTCTACACATATTATACTAAGAAATCACCTGCTTGCACACATTTTTTTTTAAATTCAGCAACTAAACCCCCCTACCCTCCTGAAATTCGAGCTCAATTCTCCCTAGTAGTTTCGGTAAAGTGGATAAAAATGAACCCTCTAGAGACATCTGCTGGAGAAATGTCGCCACTTCTATAGTGATAGTGTGCAAATTGGAAGAACAGGAAAGTGCCATCAAATCATTGTCATAAAGGCTTTCCTTTAATGTGCTCCTATGTTGTACATTATGATATGCTGTAAAAGACAAATGTGATGACTATAGAAACCAAATATTTAAAAACCATTTATATATATTGTGCATTATAACCAGAGAGGTATTACTTATAGTAAGATAACATAGGTAACATAGGCTCTTTGCATCAGGTGACTTTACTAGTGTTTTCATGGAAATCTTTTCTTCACTCTTGTGTTAGCTTTATGATGGAGATTGTGCTTTTGTCATAGTTTACTAAAGGCACTGGTGTTTTTGATACATTTACAATTACATTGACACTGAGGGCGACATGTAGGATCGGGTCATTTTCACTGTTCTGGCGAGAAAGGTGCAATAAATGGGCATTCCGATTTTTTATTTTTTTTCTCCTATGTATGGTGTGTCATTCGGGCATGTTTGGTGTGCTGTGCGCCAGACCCGACACTTGTAATGTGCCAAAGATGTGGGGCGTTCTGGCATGTCGTACCACATTCGTAGTATTAGACACATTTATGAATGTGGGACGGCAAAACTAGGCGTGTCTGCTCAAACAGCCAGACCAATTTAAAGGTGGTTGGCCTGAATAGTTGTAATGGAACTAGATTTGCCATTAGGGCTAAAAATGTCCCTTATTTCTTATTTCTATGTATACCAGTAAAATAATAAAAAAGTAATTTATGATAATTATTAAATGATATGAAATTATATAGATTTAATAATAAATTATATAATATAAAATTAATATAAAATTATAATATACAATTAATTTTAATTTAAATTATGTAAATTAATTAAACCAATACAGCATCTATCATCAATCATGTATTTACAGAGTTAGCGTAGTATTATCAGTGATTACAAACACATATTAGCAGACAGGGGCGTAACTAGAGAAGCCAGGGCCCCAAAGCAAACTTTTGGATTGGTGCTACCTACCTCCCCCTCCCTCGCCCACTTCCCTGACCACGAACATTTACCAGGATATGCTGTTAGATAATGTAGATAATACAAGGGGCAAATACCTCACCATACTTCTCACTATCATACTGTTACCAAACAAATCCCACTCTACCAAGACCAACATTACCAATAACCCTATTACATAGGAATCTGATTGTACCGCCAGAACATGACCACAAAGTGACTGAATAATACCCCTACACTATTACTGATCAGGACACAAAGACCAATAGTACCGCCATATTGTGACCATATAGTGGTAAATACTAGTGTATACAGGCTCTGCAGACTGTATATAACCACCATTCAGTGACCATATAGTGGTAGACACCAGTGTACACAGACTCTGCAGACATAAGTGATTAAAGTGTAGTTACATCTTGTGACTCACAGGTGACGTTTCTCTGACGAGTCGTTGACTTTCCCTTTTGTTCTGCATCCGGTCCAGACCACCATCATGACATCTCCCAGCCACTTGTCCCTGCAGATTTAGACACAAATATCTTAGAATCCTGACTTTTCCAGCACCTGCCCCACTGGCTATATGGGGTCCATTTAGGTAGGCAGGTTTTAGATAGGCTATATGGGGCCCCAGATAGGCAAGGTTTAGGTAGGCAATAGAGTCCCCATATAGGCAGGGTTTAGGTAGCTATAGTGAGCCATACCGACAGGGGATAGGTGGACTATAGGGGCCATATAGATAGGTCGGCAGGCTTTAGGTAGCTACAGGGCCCCATATAAGTAGATAGGCAGGTTTCAGGGGGGGCTATTAAGGTAGGCAAGTTTTAGGGGGGCTATAGGAACTATATAGACAGGCTTGAGGGGGGTTTATATAGGCAGGCTTAGGGGGTACTATATAGGCAGGCTATGGGGGGTTATATAGGCAGGCTTAGGGGGGTTATATAGGCACGCTTAGGAGGCTTTATATATTCAGGCTTAAGGGGGCTTTATATAGGCAGGCTTAGGGGGGCTTTATATAGGCAGGCTTAGGGGGGCTTTATATAGGCAGGCTTAGGGGGGCTTTATATAGGCAGGCTTAGGGGGGCTTTATATAGGCAGGCTTAGGGGGCTTTATATAGGCAGGCTTAGGGGGCTATATAGGCAGGCTTTGGGGGTATATAGGCAGGCTTAGGGTGGTTTATATAGGCAGGCTTAGGGGGGACTACATAGACAGGCTTAGGGGGCTATATAGGCAGGCTTAGGGGGGTCATATAGGCAGGAAGGACAGGTAATATAAGAAATCACTTACTTAACTCCGTCCATGCTCCCTTGATGCGCCGCGGTGCAGCCTCTGTGCTCAGCGCGGGCGGCGATGTGATGTCACCGCGCCGCCCACGTGATCACGGAGAGCCGGCAGGGGAAGTTGCAGAGCAAAGCGAGTGTCGCTCCATTCTGCTACCTCCGGGCAGCGCTGCCTCTGAAAGCTCGGTTCAGAGGTAGCATGCGCCAGGCCCCTCAGCTCTGCACCCACCACAGTGAACTGTTATGTTCACTGCCGGCAGGCACAGGAGCGGAATTATTGGGGGAGCAGACGTGGTAGCAGCTGTCCTGGGGCGTGGAACTCTAAGAGACTGGATCCTGTGGCAGCTGCTACGTCTGTTACCCCGGTAGTTACGCCCCTGTTAGCAGGCTAGAAATCAAATAAAAGCCATTAAATAGCATGTCAGTGAATAGAAACAAGGGTACAGATCTTGCATGTTGCACCACAAGTTTCAGTGAGACCTGTGGTGTGCCGGCTATTGCTGTATGTCAAATAAAAGCTGACCAACTGACCTACATTTTTCTGAACACAAATTAACATACTGAATAAAAAAGTATTTTGTAAGATTTTAATTATGAAAAAAAAATATTAAAATCTCTACAAAATTTTACTATTAACATAATGCATTTTAAATTAGAAAAGTATCTCAATGAACTGTTTCAGCATCCATTATCGAATTCATTTATTCACGTCTGCCGCATTACTAATGCGCCAATCATATACACTAGGCGCCTCAAACCTGAGGCGCCATGTATAACTGCACTTACACAACTTTTATATATCCAGGCTCATTTTAAACTGAAAAAAGACACGAAAAATGACCTCAACTCACCTGGTTTCATACATGTCGCCCTTAGGATGACATTTATGAAACTTGGTGCCTCGACACCATTTCTTGCCGACTTTTTGTCAGTGCAAAATGCTAAATTTTGTAAAGATGCATTAGGGTATGTTCACATAGCATATGTGCTTGGCGTACTTCGGGGCATAGTTGCGCATCAATACACCCAAAGTACGCCCTGCAAATATGGTAAAATTATATTTGATTTTCAGATGTATTCCCTGGCACGTACAGGAGAAAGAAGTGACATGTTGCTTCTTGCCGACACTTACACGCCAGGGAAAGGGAGGGTGGATGGGGGTCGTGCTGGGTAGATTAGAAGTACGTGCTGGCTAGCACATACTTCTAAACCACCAGGCATATAGCGGCGCGCACAGGATATGCCGCTATGCGCCAGCTGAGGGCCGTCAGAACATACTCTTACTCATGATTTCTATAGAAGTAACATATTACACAGGGTTATATACATTCTTACACATCTTTTAGAGACTATTAGAAAGACATGTATGAAAACTGTCTAGGTGTAAGACTTTTTTTGTTGCCCATAGTAGCCAACCAGAGCTCCCTATTATTTTTTCAGAACACTATATGAAATGAAAGGGGAGCTCTAGTTGCTATGGGCAACAAAGAAAGTCTTTCGACTGTTTTCATACATGAGGCCCTTACTGTCTGAACTCAAACACACATAGTAGCATAACTTGATGGTCCTGGGCCCTATTGCAAAATCTGTAACAGAGTCCCAACATTTCGTGCCATTTATTTTACTAGTCTATTTTTATCATACCTCAGACACTAGGGCCTAGGTGTGAATGTTAGGTTTGAACCCTATATAGCTATGCCCTTGCATACACTCAAGCCACCATTTAGTTTATCATTTTTGGAGTGTGGGGAGAAGTAGAATGTCCAGATACAATACACTTAAACACCTGGAGACCATACTGACTCATTGCATGTATTTTCCTTTGCCTGTGGCCTTTATATCTTAATACGCTATTGAACAACTATTTTATTATCATATTTTATATTTCAGCATAAGCTTACTTATGATTCAAACTATCTTCTGCTCATTAATTTAAAATATATTTATATGGTCCAGCTGGAAGACATAACTGTGCATTCTTAGGACATGTCCCCATGGCAGGTTTTTCAGCCGGTTTTGGTTTTGAAAGCCATCTGTAAACTGGCTGTCAAATTTTATCATGAACCTCTAAAGAAAATCCGTGCAGCGGTCTAAAAAACTGTCCGGCGGTCCGAAAAACATTGAACATGTTCATTCTTCTGCCCCATTTTCACGCGGAACATGAACAGGTCAATGCAAAGTGGGAGGGATTTTCTCTGCAAACTGCGGAGAAAAGCCTCCCTCTGCGGCAGTGTACATGGCCCCAAAACAGAGCGAATACTGATCAGATAATCCGACCGGTACTCGCTCTGTGCCGTGTAAATGGACCCTTATTGTATATTTCTGCAGCAGAGCAGTGTTTCTGGATGTTCAGACTTTATTAATACAACAAATAAACCTAATCCCATTTACCTAAAATGAATAAGCAGTAAAACCTTGTGACTGGGGCAAAACAATATGTGGACTACACAGCATGGTATCCAGTAAGCTAGCAGTTCTGCAGAATTTTTCAAGAATGCAGCAATCAATTTTCTAAACCTGCTGTGTAACAGATGTTTGCTAATAAGTGTACTGATTTGATTGCTGAGAGGCCATACAACATCACAGACCCCATATAATAGTTCATGTCAGCTTCACAGACACAGGGGATATCATTTAAAGTCTCTACGTAGGAAACTATTGGTAAACTGACAAATCAGGACTGACTACCTCACTGGTAAAGTACGGGTAGTCTCCAATAATAATTTAGAGATTGAGGTTCCGGGTATATAAACCTAGTTTCATTCTCATTCTGTAAGAGTAGATTTTCTCTCTGGACATCATTATGTGTGAATATACTGCTTTCATATTCAGATCAAGCAGTACATTTCTGAAATACAAAGAAGAGAGCAACCAGTAGCTGTGTACTGGCACTTTGTGAAAACTAAATTACTCAACAAGATTTACAGTAAATATGGCATCTAATTGTAGAGTTATAGAATCCAGATGATGGTAAGATGCTTATATCCAACTTGCTTGTCACCATATTACCTATTTTAATCTTGTAACTGGATCATCCACTCATAGTTCAGATGAAATAATTTTAAGGGCTTCTTATGAGACTCAACAACCTGAGGTTAAAGTGGTTGCCTCATTCCAGCATTTGGCAGCCTTTTATTCTGGTTGCCAAGCAGAGCTTGTGAAATGGAGGGTTTTGTTTCTCCTCCTAGAAGGGAGTATCTTCACTCTCTGCAGACACACCATGATTCATTCTGTGTGAGCTAGGGGAAGGGAGAGGTTCTCATCTGTCATTGGAATCACTGGAAGCCGATAGTGTATATCTAAATTTTTTGCTCTCTCTACATACTTTGTAACTAGAATGGGCATCTGACATTCAGGACTCTGGGAAAGATGGGTGATTTTTTTTTCTCTCTCTCTCACACAGTGATATATCCTGCAGATTATTACACCTCTGACCTCTACAGATCTGCAGAACAAAACTATACACTTTATCTATTTGTGTTGACATGGGACTGCACAACTATCTCACAAATGGTTTACATGGGACCTTGCATCTGTCTCACAAACTTTTTTTTTTACGTGGGACTGCTGTGTACAGCTGTGTTATCTGTTTCTGATTTATGCGGGACTGCACATGAGGTTTTCTCATCTCAAACTATTTATTGAAACAAAATCCAACAACAGTGAAAGGTAAACTTCAATTACAACTTGACAATGACATCTCATGCTGTTCACAAGTCAAGTTTCATCCTGAAATTTCAAATTAACAAAATGTCAACATTCACAAAAAAGTGACGATTCTGATTAAGGCCCCTGGGTTGAAGCATTTTAATCCACCTTATCTCTTTTATCCTCCTGTCTATATGATGGGACTAGTCTATGACTAGGAACTTCAGTTACTGGAATTCATTGTCCAGCTCAATGAAAGGTCTGTGGCATATGGTGGACTTATTTTTTCTATATACTGTATGCTTCCTGATATTTTTTCTGATTATTCTGACTTTTGTCATGCAGTAGTCCAACTTTTTTGATCACCTATAGACTTGGGTTTGTATCTTGAATCCTGAACTTCAGTATGTACCTTTTATCTGAGTCTGAACTTCTACCCTAGAGTTCGAAGTATCAAAGCACCTGGCCATGTATATATCATGCATCTTATGTCATGTAAAATGTCAGACTGATTGTCCTAAGCTACGAACCCAGCTTTGGTGTTCTTGTATAGCAACTTATGCCAGTTGTTCCTTTATTACAACTCTAGTCTTTTGCTCTTGTACTTTATCTTAACTTTGCTATTTCTGTATTGCAACTTAACTGTGCATTAAATCTGACTATAATTTACAAAGATATAATTGCCTTTCTTGTTGGATTTCACATTTGATAACCAATATCATTACATTAGCTGTTATCACTTAGGGTGACATGTATGAATGTTGGCACTAGCAGGCCAGTGCTAAATAGCCTCAAGGCAGTGTAAAATGCGTCAGAATGTATGAACCTGTTCATGTGCAGTTCATACATATAGGTGCAGTTTAATGCCAATACGACAAGTCAGGCTCAGGCAGACCACCTTTAATCTGGTCTGGCAGACCACCTTTAACCTGGTCTGGCTGTTCTAACAGTTATGCGCCTAGGTTTGGCATCAAAGAATCAGAAATGTATTTAAAGGGGTTTTATCGTTTGAAGGTTTCGTAGACTTGAGCTAATAATATCAGTTTCAAATCCAGGGACAAGTCTCTCTTCCCTGTAGGTGTGCCTCTCCTGCCTGGAGGCATGTCTCCCCTCACTGAAGAGCTGTGACATCATCATTCTGTGTGTGCAGTGGAAGGGGAAGGATGTCTGGTAAGGATAGCTCTACAGCCTCCTGCATGCTTGTTATGTCTGCAGAGCCTTCAGCTTCAGGCTCCACAAGCTCCTTGTAACCCCCTCATTATCAGGCAGGAGGTAGAGCAGACTGTATGATGCTATTATATGGGCAGGCTTGGACTGGGCCGCCGGGGGATCAGTGAATCCCCCGGTGGGCCCCCGAGCTGCTGTGGGCCCCGGAGGCAGTGCCGCCGCACCCTGGGACCTGTCCACCGCATCTGGTCCCTGAACGCCCGGGCCCTGCGTCCCGAGTGCTCAGGGACAGGGCCCGGGAATTGGGCGCCACTTGCGCCCAATTGAGCGCCACTTGCTCTCGAATCCACTGATTGCCCTGGCAGACCTAAGGCGCTAGGCCTTAAGCCTGCCAGGCGCAGCCGCCAGCGGTGACGTAGCGGCGCTGTGACATCATATCACAGCGCCGCCTATGCCGTGTGCGAATAGAAGCCGGCGGCAGCTGCTTGTAAGGAGCGGGAGTCAGGTAAGTAGTTGTGTGTGTGTGTTGTTTGTTTTGTTTTTTTTATATAAGAAGGGGGCCCTGGCTACCTGGCTAATCTATAAAGGGGGCCCTGGCTACTTGGCTAATCTATAAAGGGGGGCCCTGGCTACCTGGCTAATCTATAAAGGGGGCCCTGGCTACCTGGCTAATCTATAGTGTGGGCCCGGGCTACGTGTCTAATGTATAAAGGGGGCTATGGCTACCTGGCTAATCTATAAAGGGGGCCCTGGCTAATCTATAAAGGGGGCCCTGGCTACCTGGATAATCTATAAAGGGGGCCCTGGCTACCTGGCTAATCTATAAAAGGGGCCCTGGCTACCTGACTAATCTATAAAGGGGGCTCTGGCTACCTGAATAATCTATAAAGGAGGCCCTGGCTACCTGGCTAATCTATAAATGAGGCCCTGGCTCCCGGGCTAAGCTATAAAGGGGGCCCTGGCTACCTGGCTAATTTATAAAGGGGGCCCTGGCTATCTGGCTAATCTATAAAGGGGGCCCTGGCTACCTAATGACTAAAGGGTGCCCTGGCTAATCTATAAAGGGGGCCCTGGCTACGTGGCTAATCTATAAAGAGGGCCCTGGCTTATCTATAAAGGGGGCCCTGGCTACCTGGCTAATCTATAAAGGGGGCCCTGGCTACCGAAGGACTAAAGGGGGCCCTGGCTACCGAAGGACTAAAGGGGGCCCTGGCTACCTAATGATTAAAGGGGGCCCTGGCTACCTAATGATTGAAGGGGGCCCTGGCTACCTAAGAACTAAAGGGCACCCTGGCTACCTAAGAACTAAATGGGGCCCTGGTTACCTAAGAACTAAAGGGGGCCCTGGCTACTTAAGAACTAAAGGGGGCCCTGGCTACTTAAGAACTAAAGAGGGCCCTTGCTACATAAGAACTAAAGGGGGCCCTGGCTTCCTAAGGACTAAAGGGGGCCCTGGCTACTTAATAATGAAAGGAGGCCCTGGCTACCTAATAATGAAAGAGGGCCCTGGCTACCTAATACAAATGGGGGTCCCTGGCTACCTAATACAAACAGGGGGCCCTGGCTACCTAACAACTAAAGGGGGGCCCTGGCTACCTAAGAACTAAAGGGGGCCCTGACTACCTAATACAAATGGGAGGCCTGGCTACCTAAGAACTAAAGTGGGCCCAGACTACCTGCATACTATCTAAAGGGGACCCTGACTACCTCCAGCCACGTAACTGAGACTCACCAACACCTACCTACTTATCTACTTGGGGTCTATTTACCCACCCACCCATGGTCTACTTATTTACCTTACTTGGGCCTACCAACTTATCCAGTGGGGGTCTGGCTACCTAAATAGGGCCTATCTAGCTACCGGGGGGCCTCGCCCATTTGCCTACCTACCTAGAGTCTTGACTACCTATCTGGTAATATAATTGTGAGGGGAGCAGTCCATAGCTGTAGCATAATCTCCAGGTGGTTAGTCCTCTCCCCACCCTCCAACCCCTTAGGATACAAGGCCTCTAAGTTATGGCTTGTACCTGCTCTCCCACCCCTGGGAAGTTTGTACAGAGGTGGGAGTAGGTAAAGAGATGTTGGAAAATTAAGGATTCTAAGATATTTGTGTGTCATTTCTGCAGGGTTGAGTGGTGGCCGGGACAAGTCATCATGGCGGTGTGGAACGGATGCAGAAGAAAAGGGAATAAGAACGACTCATAAGAGAAGAGAACGGCTCCTCAGTCAAGACGTCTCCGGTGAGTCCCTGACTTCAGGGGTTATGTTACTTCTATACTGGATCAGTGCTGTACTCACTGTAATGTGATGTGATCTGAGCTGGTGTCTGCCCTCTATGTGGTCTCTATATGGCATTGTTGTAGGTTATACCTGAGCTGGTGTCTGATCTCTATGTGGTCTCTATATGGCATTGTTGTAGGTTATACCTGAGCTCGTGTCTGATCTCTATGTGGTCTCTATATGGCGGTGTTGAAGGTTATACCTGGGCTGGTGTCTGACCTCTATGTGGTCTCTATATGGCGGTGTTGTCAGTTATTTTGGCTTTAGTATAGTGGCAGTGTACACGTGTCCCTGATTGTAAGAATGAGGGAACACCTGACCCTGTGATAGGAGTTAGACTTTTACTTTCTTGCTGGTGTTTATTTTAGAAGGTGGTGAGGTGTGTGACCAAGGAAAACATGGAGGGAGATATTGTTTTGGGGGTGGAGGTGTATATGTTAGACTGACAAATGGGGGGGCTAACTTGATATGTATACACAATAAAAATTCGTTTGCCCCCTATATTTTTTGGTAAAAGGGGCCCTTTTTATGTTGAGGGGCCGGTAATATTTTTCTACAGTAGGGTGGGCCCCAGACCCCCCAGTCCGACACTGTATCTGGGTGAAGGGAACAGACTGTATAAAGCTGTGTTAGATGTAGAGCTGGGCGAATAGATTCTAACGAAGTGGAATTCGTTTAGAATTTCAGGAAAACTTCGATTCTGAGCGAAGTCGAAGCGGGGGGTTCTTGCCGGAACAAGGGTTTTTGTTTAAAAATGCGCGAGCACATGGCTTTACAGGGGAAAAAAGAACTCTGGGGGGAAAAGGGCTACCCCATGACATGTGCAGAGATGAAGCCAATCAAGATCAAGGGGTTTTCCCGGACGTCCCCCTAAATAAGGGGGCGCGACGTGGGGGGCATCCGTCTCACGTATGGTAGGGGGGCGCCGGGTGCTTAGATAGCTGGTACTAAAGAACTCATTTTTTTACGGGTTTTTTGGGGGGGGTGTCACACTTGTCTCAGAGACTGCTTACTTTAATTTGTTTTTTGGGGGGGTTTTGGGAAACTGAAGTCCAGTGTGCGCCCCAATGCGCTGCAACACATTTTAATCTATTGTCAGTTCTTCAGACATTGAATGTCCAAGTTTTTTAAAGCCGTTCCTTTGTATTCTTTAAAAGAAACAGCGTTTTTACAATCCAAATACCACTTAATTTTTGGGGTTGCTCATTTTTTTTGCCAATTTTAGCCCGGAGTTAATTAAACGTTGTTCTGTGTTGGGTCACTAAAAGAAAACTTTCTTTTTACCCCCAAAAAGATTTTTTCCCTAATTTTGCAAATTCATACCAAGGTTTATTAAAATTTTTTCTTTGTTGTTACCAAAAAATACACCCTTTTTTAAAACACGTACAAAGCGGTAATTGTTTGGCAGATTTCTTTTGCGCAATTTAGACCAGGGGTTAATTAAGCGTTTTCTGCTGTTGGGTCACTAAAAGAAACTTTTTTTTTTCACCCCAAAAAAGAAAAATTTGCCAAATTTTTTGCATAATTCATAACCGAAGTTTAATAAAAATTTTTCTGTTGTTTGTACCATAAAAACACCCTTTTTTAAAAACCTACAAAGCTTAATTGTTGGACAATTTTTTTTTCCCCAATTTTAGATCCGGGGGGTTAATTAAGCTTTTGTTCTGCGTTGGGTCACTAAAAGAAACTTTCTTTTCACCGCCAAAAAAGACAATTTGCCAATTTTTTGCATAATTTAACCGAATTTTAAAACAAGTTTTCGTTTTTGTGTCCATAAAACACCGCTTTTTAAAAAGCAACAAAGGGGTAATTGTTGGAGCATATTTATTTTGCGCAATTTAGACCCGGGGTTTAAATTTAAGCGTTGTTCTGCTTTTGTGGTCCTAAAAAAAACTTTTTTTTCCCGCCAAGGAAACATTTTGCCTGTAGCATAATTCAAACCAAAGGTTAATTAAAAGTTTTTCTTTTTTTGTTACCATAAAATACACCCCATTTTAACACGTCAAATAAAAAATTTTTGTTGCTTTTTTTTTGGCGCAATTTTTAGATCCAGGGTTAATTAAGCTTTGTTTGCGTTGTGTCACTAAAAGAATTCTTTTTCCCCGCCAAAAGCCCTTTTGCTGTAAAAAAATTTCATAACCAAAGGTTAATTAAAATTTTTTTCTTTGTTTTTGTACCGTAAATACACCCAATTAACACGCTCAAAGGGTTTTTTTTGGTTGCCTTTTCTTTTGGCAATTTAGACCCAAGGGTTAATTAAGTGTTTTTCTGCTGTTGTGGTCACTAAAAGAAACCTTCTTTTTCCCCGCCAAAACTTTTTTCCTCAGCAAAATCATAACCAAAGGTTAATTAAAAAGTTTTTCTTTGTTTGTCCCGTAAAATACACGCCATTTTAAACGTACAAAGTGGTAATTGTTGGCAGCATTTTTCTTTTGCGAATTTAGATCCGGGGGTTAATACGTTGTTCTGTTTTGGGGTCCTAAAAAAAACGATCTTTTTTCACCGCCAAAGAAAATTTTCCCTGTGAAATTCAACCCGAAGGTTAATTTAAACCTGTTTGTGTTTTTATATTCAGAAAAAATAACAGTTTTTTAAACGGCAATAAAAGGGAAATTTTCCCTGGATTTGTGAGGAAATTTTTTCCCAAGGGTTCCCCAAGCTTTTTACGGGGGTTATTTGGAGTCAAATCGGGTGAGTTTTTTTTATTTAATATCTTCTCAAATGGGGTTGTACATTTTAGAACAAACAGTATTTAGACAAGAGGGGGCGGCTCTTTACCGCGAGTGGGAGTGGACAAAAATTCCTGGGGCGGCCCCGGGGTTTCAGCACACAAGGGACGCGCAGCAGGGGGGCACTTGGGCCAGAAGCCCGGGGTCATTGTGGGTGTGGTCCACTCCCTTCCAATGACATCTGACAACCCCCCAAGAGTCATGGGAACCAACACAAACCCCTTTGTTGGCATGGCCCAGGGGGATCAGCGGCCCCCCCCCCAGTCCCCCCCGCCCCTGTCCCTCCGGTTCTCTCAGCCAGAGATCTACTATGTTTTTTGGGCTCGCGCCACTATATACGAGGATGAACAATTTGGGAGGGCAGTCAGCACTACTAGGGCCCAAGAAGTGGGGCCAATATTTCCCCGCTTCTTTCAGTAGGCGGCAAAGTTGATGTGGAGATGGGATGGTAGGTCTGTTGTGAGGGGGCCCCTCGCATACCAAAACCTTTTTGAGACAGAGGACAATGAAACACAAAAAGATGATGAGTAGCCCACCGCCTTGGGAGCCGGGGGAACAAGGGCTTATCATCGTCGAGAAGAGGGGGGTCGCTTGCGCGTAGGCACCGCACCGCAAGTGGTTTTTGTGGGCCCTGAGCAGTAGGGGAGCGCATGTGAGGGGGGAGCTGTGGCCAGGGTAAAAAAACCCGCTTCCAGGTCCAAAAAAAGTATGGACAGGGGGTTCACAAGCGCGGTGGGATAGTCCCAGTGCGGAGGTTGGCGGGAAAATCAAATACTGGCGTGTGGCAGTTTTTGCTAAGCCCCCCAGGGCCAATATGGGTATATGTTGAATCTGTGGCAAAAAAAATGAAGTGTGGCCCGGGAGTAACTTGGCACCACGGCTCTGGTAAACATGCAGCGTCACCATCCGGGGGCCGGGAAAACGTCTCAATGTGGTGGCCCCCTTGCCCCCGCACAACAGCACAGCAGGCCCAGTTGGGGGCCCCATGGGCCCTTGCGCCCCTCAAGGGTCCACCACCTCTGCAGAAGGGATCTGTTTCTCTTTGCCTCTCTTGGCCCGAAGCTCCCAATCCCCCTACTCATGGCGCCCGAGTCGTTCACGAGGCGATTGCAAAGAGACAAGAGTATGGTCCAACCATCCTAAGGGCAGAAGTGACCCTGTCCATCCCCAAATTTTGTACTGCGCCCTCCCTTCCAAATTGGGCTCTGCACGTTCAAGAACTAATGGGTTGTGCCCAAACCCAGTTGGAATTCAAGTCGTAATTCTTTTCCAAAAAAGGATACCCGACTTCATAAAAATTTTTGAACGAAGGTGGGCCAGCCCTTAAACTTATCGGTTTGTTCCAAGGTGCATGCACGCGGACGCTGGACTGTAACTACGGTCAGGGCCAGTAAAGTCCTTTTTCGGCCCTGGGGGAATGTGTTCTGCCCCGGCACACCAAAAAACTTGGACAGGGGAGGCCGCTTTTTCCCCCCGTTTTCAAAATGCGGCTCCCGGCCCCAAAGTCCCCCTCCCCCCCACCACCACCCCCATCTAGCCTCCACAATACTGTCCCTCATACCAATGTGAGGGCACAGCGGGGTCACGCAGTTTACACCGGCTTGCCCCGGCAACGAAGTCCCCCAAGGGAGGAACTGCCTGCGTCAGCAGCAAGAAATCGATGTGTGGCTTTTCCCACCAAATGCAAAAACGGGGGAGGTGACGGACAATGGGGGGTAAATGGTGTCCCCGTGCACCGGGGGGATGGGCCATGCGCCCCCGCATGGCGCACATTTCAAAATTTGGGTTGTTAAAAGGGTTTCCCGAAGTCCTCACCGATATTTTAGAAGATTTGAAAAAGGCCAGGAAACTTGCATGCACTTTTCCATTCCACAAAGCCAGGAAACCCTCCTCAAGTTGCAGTGGAGAACGGCCTCCCCAACACACCTGTATGGATGTTTCCCCCCTTTTTAATTAGCCCGCACAGTTGGCCGACTGTATAACAAAAAAGGCCCTTTTAAAGATTTTTTATGATCAGGCGGACGGGGGTATCCCCTGTTAATTTGATGTCAGCCAGTGGGCTCATGCGTGACACCTGCCCTTTGTTTAGCCCTTGAGAGGGCCCCGTTTTTGTCAGCGCCGGGCTACGGGATGAATAACGTCATTCCACTGCTTCATGTCCTGGAACAGATGCTGAAAAATCTGTTAAGGCAGGGGACTGGAGACATGGCGACTACATCTCGCGGCCACATGAGTCCGGTGGGGACTGAAATGGAGGAGGAGGAGCACATTGGAGCAAAAGCATTGTCTGGTGAAATGAGTGAATTTTCTACCCAGGTGACTACTGGGCAGCCAAACTGGATGTGTGGCCGCAACTTGCCGAGTTTGCAGTGGAGAAGCTGTCCTGCCCGGCCAGTAGTGTGGCATCAGAGCGGGTGTTCAGTGCGGCGGGGGCCATCGTTACCCCAAGGAGAACCTGCTTGTCCAAGGGAAAATGTGGAACGATTGACCTTTGTTAAGATGAATAAGGTGTGGATCGGCCAGGATTTCCACACACCAATGCCTTAGGTGTCAGACTACATCAGCCATGACGCCTCATCCAAACTGAGAGAAATGAGTCTGGGTTCAAACTACCTGCCTCAGCCACTATTCTGATGCCGCCATCCGCCTGATGCCACACATCTGCTGACAGTTTCTCCATCTGCCACCAACCATCTTTACCAGGGACTGGTATTGCCACCCACCTCCACACTCTGTCATTGTGCCACTCTCTGACCACATGCTGCTGTTGCTGGTGCCTTGACATCCACACTGTGTTATTGTGCCACTCTGTGGCCTACTCCTGTTTTTGCCACCTCCAGAATGTCATTGTGCTACTGTCTGACCTCATGCTGCTGCTGTGACCTCCACACTGTGTCATTGTGCCACTCTGTGGCATACTCCTGTTTTTTACCACCTCCAGAATGTCATTGTGCCACTGTCTGACCTCATGCTGCTGCTGCCGTGACCTCCACACTGTGTCATTGTGCCACTCTGTGGCCTACTCCTGTTTTTGCCACCTCCAGAATGTCATTGTGCCACTGTCTGACCTCATGCTGCTGCTGCCGTGACCTCCACACTGTGTCATTGTGCCACTCTGTGGCATACTCCAGTTTTTGCCACCTCCAGAATGTCATTGTGCCACTGTCTGACCTCATCCTGCTGCTGCCGTGACCTCCACACTGTGTCATTGTGCCACTCTGTGGCCTACTCCTGTTTTTGCCACCTCCAGAATGTCATTGTGCCACTGTCTGACCTCATGCTGCTGCTGTGACCTCCACACTGTGTCATTGTGCCACTCTGTGGCCTACTCCTGTTTTTGCCACCTCCAGAATGTCATTGTGCCACTGTCTGACCTCATGCTGCTGCTGTGACCTCCACACTGTGTCATTGTGCCACTCTGTGGCCTACTCCTGTTTTTGCCACCTCCAGAATGTCATTGTGCCACTGTCTGACCTCATGCTGCTGCCGGGAACAACACACTGAGTCATTGTGCCACTCTGTGGCCTACTCCTGTTTTTGCCACCTCCAGAATGTCATTGTGCCACTGACTGACCTCATGCTGCTGCTGCTGTGACCTCCACACTGTGTCATTGTGCCACTCTGTGGCCTACTCCTGTTTTTGCCACCTCCAGAATGTCATTGTGCCACTGTCTGACCTCATGCTGCTGCTGCAGTGACCTCCACACTGTGTCATTGTGCCACTCTGTGGCCTACTCCTGTTTTTGCCACCTCCAGAATGTCATTGTGCCACTGTCTGACCTCATGCTGCTGCTGCTGTGACCTCCACACTGTGTCATTGTGCCACTCTGTGGCCTACTCCTGTTTTTGCCACCTCCAGAATGTCATTGTGCCACTCTCTGACCTCATGCTGCTGCTGTGGCTGCTGCCATAACCTCCACACTCTGTCATTGTGCCACTCTGTGGCCTACTACTGTTTTGCCACCTCCAGAATGTCATTGTGCCACTGCCTGACCTCATGCTGCTGCTGTGGCTGCTGCCGTGCCCTCCACACTGTGTCATTGTGCCACTCTGTGGCCTACTCCTGTTTTTGCCACCTCCAGAATGTCATTGTGCCACTGTCTGACCTCATGCTGCTGCTGCCGTGCCCTCCACACTGTGTCATTGTGCCACTCTCTGGCCTATACCAGTTTTTGACACCTCCATAATGTCATTGTGCCACTGTCTGACCTCATACTGCTGCTGCCGTGACCTCCACACTGTGTCATTGTGCCACTCTGTGGCCTACTCCTGTTTTTGCCACCTCCAGAATGTCATTGTGCCACTCTCTGACCTCATGCTGCTGTGGCTGCCGCCGTCACCTCCACACTCTGTCACTGATGTTGCCACCTGAGCTCTCAGCTTGTTTTTTTCCAGCTTTCGCTGCCATGACTTTATCAGGCTACATTCCCGCTTCACTTTTTTGGTCAGTTTTGCCCTCTTAAGTGCCCAGGGAATTTTATAGTGAAGCGATTCTAAGAGCGGCGGCAGTCATGTGCATGTCATACTAAAACACAACATTGTATGAAGACCAAACCAAGCTCCTTCTGCATACTTAAGCATAGCACAACATTCTACAGCACCCTGCAGGCTCTGTGCAGCCTGGAAATAGCTGTTTTTTTAACGCTAATCATCCCGAAGTAATTCGGACCGAAACTAATTTTGTCGGAAAATTCGGCCAAGTCACCGAATCGAATTTTTGAGAAATTCGCCGATCTCTACTTGTGGCACATACGGGAATGCAGTACAATATGTCTTCATTAGCACTGTTGAAAGTACGCACTGGTCAGCGCAGACTTTCAACACGGGGTACCTCTCTGACTTGAATCCTTTCTATTTCTTGGCATATTAGCACCCGAAAGAAGTGACAGGTCATAAAGTGATTATAAAATGATTTTGCTAGCAACATTATTTTTACTGTATTTGTGGGGCATATTTCAACACTTTTACACGCCGACATTTGACCCGCAAATACGCCATGTGAACACACCCTTACTTTGACATGTACCTAAACATTGTTGCAGATCAACCCAAATACATTGTCTGTCTTATGTACAGTATGTAAATATTTTGACTTTATTTTTCTTTTCTCCTATTTTCCCTATGTCATATAATGCATCCATCCTAGTATTAGATTTAATTACTTACTTTATCATTTATTCTAATCAGATATTGTTGTAACATTGAACTTATGATTTTTTGCATAATTCTAGGTATTAGGTGGCATCAGAAGTTAGCTGACTCTTACAGACATATGGACACAGATTAACACTGATGAATATTCATACTTATACAACAGATGTGAATATAAGAGAGTACAAACTAGAGGAGACAGAAAATGTGGAAAATGTTTATCGCTGTTTGTGGCACACCTGTTTAACATTCGTGTATTGAGACTGTTTCCTTTTAAATTTAAAGGCAATTTATCTAGTTTTTATTGGGATTTTTCTATCAGTGGACCTCTGAGAATTTACTTTGCTTCTAATTTATTCATGGACTACAAGGAGATCTGTTTCACCAACACATTAGTAGGAGGATCTTCCACAAACACTTTATTGACAATCTATAGTAGATTTTAATGGCTTATGGTCATAGGCAGCTAGAGGTTTTGTTATTTTGTTTCAGTTATGGAAAGATCATTAAAATTAATGAGTTATTTTTAATTATTAAATTGTTTTGTTTTCTATGACCTGTTTAAAATAAAGGTGCATGTTTACAATAACTTTTATATCATAAAAGGTACAAGTGATCTTGGTCCTAGTACTACCCCCTTTAAACAATACTCACCTTTGAACTCACATTAGTTTCAGCAATGTGCCTCATATTTCTTACCACCTGTCTTCTGTTGTCTTCAAAAGTTGCAGTTTCTGATTGGCTGCAACAGTCATGGGACACTACCCCACCTGACCAATTAGAGTGTCAACTTCCAAATGGTTACCTAAATCGAGAAGTCCAGTGCAGAGGACCGGAAGATATATGGCTATATGGCTGGAATGAATGTAAGTTCAGATGTGAGCATTGGTTTTGTATGCTCTCTCAGCCTCAGCACTTTTTAAAGATAAAAAAGGGTCAATTTGATGATTACTCATGTCTAACTAACATATATTTTAAAAAGGGTTTTTAAACAAAAATGTACATGAACAAGACAAGATTTTTGATGGGAGTCTTTGAACCAGACTGCAGGAAATGTGGAAAGGGTCCTCTACAAACAGATCACCTGGGATCTACATGGGCGTCCCCGGTTCAAGATGGCTTCTGATCCCACAGCCGCATTCTCTGGCTTATATCTCATTTGAAAACAAGTCCCTCGTAACCAAGTATCACGCAAGCTGACAGATCAGGATTTTTCCATTATAAGTTCCCCTTTCAGATGGCCAGTCCTTCAGAGGTTAACCTGGCACTGGAAAAATCCATCACTTGAAAAACATCCCTGGCCCTAAGCCATGAACACCTGCCTTCCCATGATTTCTCCCTAAACATCACTGGGTAGTAGTTGTTTACACCAGCACAGAGCTATGTGGCTACTTCGAACAACGCTCCCACAACAAAGTCATGTGAGAGACCCTGATAACAAACATCTGTGTTGATATGCACTGCTTCTCACTAACATTTACCAGGAGTTAGGAAATTTACAGCTTAAAGACGAGCTATTAAGATCTATTATTCTTAAAGAGATACTGTCAATATGGATTCCGGATGGTCAATAAATCTCTTAGCACTACAGCACCCAACGTGTAGTGCATGTTTGGGTGCATTTCTGCTGCAGCAAAAATGCACCCCATAGTTTTGAATTGGGTGCCTGCTGTGTCAAACGGATCAAGAA
The DNA here is from genome assembly GCA_025379985.1 of Phyllomedusa bahiana. Lineage (NCBI taxonomy): Eukaryota > Metazoa > Chordata > Amphibia > Anura > Hylidae > Phyllomedusa > Phyllomedusa bahiana. The sequence continues at coordinate 40,573 of JAODAL010004820.1, read as the reverse complement.
TTGACATGACAATTCTTTGAACGGATCCAAAAGACACATCACAAAAATGCATGTAGAACACGCATCGACGATCACTCGTCTGAACGCCAAAGCGTATTTTGAATTGAAAACAATGTAAAACACACTGCACAACACACTGCACATTGTTAGATGCGTGTTTGGGTCCGTTTTGGGTCTGAAACATGAATGCAAACACGCATCTAAAAGACGCTGTGTGAACATACCCTTACGCAAAATCTGTTTGATGCAGCACCTAAGCGGATTCCATGTTGAGCAGCTGAGGAATGGATTAACCCCATTGAAATAGGGCTCATTTGCATCCAAAACAACACAGCTGCAAAGTTAAAATCTGTGGCAATAATAAAAAGGTATATCTTTGGCTTTTTGCTGCTGATTCTGAGACTTCTTTTCCAAGCAGATAAATCTGAAGTGTGAACATACCTGAATAAATGATGAGTAAACTGCTGATGTTGAGTGCATTTTCTGCCATAAAAACAAATGCAGTACTAGGTACTCGGAAATGTTGTCACTTATCTATTTATTTAGAATAGACAGATTTATCACAGCGGCTATTACTGTTTGATAGGTTTGGAATTTCTTTAGAAACTGTTGTCTTATTTATCATCTTTTAATTGGCTTAGTTTATGCCAAAAACTGTGCCAACATTTTGGTCCATGATGTGACACCCAAGCCATGCCCATTTCTGACAAGAGACAGCCCTTTACTGATAAGCCACACTCCCTTGTCAAAAATGTGTCAAATCACATAAGTGTGCTACAAAGCTTTTGCTTTCTCAAAAACTTATGGATTTTGAGTTGTTTTATGCTGAGCTTGACACTTTTTAAACATAGTTGGAGCTCAGCAAAAAGGGGCATGGCCTCATAAAACCGAAATAATTTCCTATAAATTATAGCAGTAAGTAATTTAAGTGCCATTTCGGTACATCCTTCTGCATCATTTATATAATGTAAAAGGGTTTACATGGAATCGAACCACCTAGCAGCCAAGTACCCTGGTGGGAGTACAAGTATAACTGTAAAAATAAAGAAAAAAGTTTTAAAAATCAAATAAAAATATTAAAAGTTCAAAACATCTACCTTTTACCATTTTACTAAAAAAAAGTTATACATAAATAGTATCACTGCATCCATAAAAGTCAGATTTGTAAAAAATATAACATAATTTACTCTGTACCTTGAACACTGTAGAAGAAAAACAAATTTAAAACGGCAAAACTGCGGGTTTTTTTTTTGGTAATTTCATGTCCCCAAAAAATTGAGATAAAACGATCAAAATGTTGCATGTATTCCAAAATGGCATCAATAAAAAGGAGACTTAAACCCGCAAAACATAAGTCCTCACCAAGGTCTATAGATGAAAAAACAAAAGATCACAGAAAATGGCGCAGCAGCGCAATGTTAGATGGAAAGTTAAAAAAGTTATGGCTCTTGAAAGGAGAGGAGGAAAAACAAAAGTGACAAAAGAAAAAAGGGTGCAACGGAAACAGATTTAAGAGGTGTTCTCACCACAATTATTCATTTTAAACATGTAGGCAAAGTCATAAAAAGATTTACCAAATACATTGCTGATCTAATTTTGCTTATTTTAAGAGCTAGAGTGGTTCTTATCTCCTGCTTGTGTATTCCAGATACCCTTGGTTACCGACCATCTATATTTTTTCTCTCGTTGCTTCAACTGCTGTGGCGGACCATGGTGATATCACTGCCGGTTTTGTGTTATCAGCAGCACAGGAATTGTTTATCTATGTTACTGGCAAACTTTAACTGGACCGAGTTCTGTAGCCTTCTGCCTTTCTGTTTAAAACATTCTGTTAGTGGTGTTCTTCTACCAGGCTCACCTATACAGTGAAGGAAATAACTATTTGATCCCTTGCTGTTTGTATAAGTTTTCCCACTGACAAAGACATGAACAGTCTATAATTTTAAGGGTAGGTTATTTTTAACATTGAGAGATAGAATATCACAAAGAAAATCACATTGTATAAATTATATAAATTTATTTGCATGTTGCAGCGAGAAATAAGTATTTGAACTCTCTGGCAAACAAGACTTAATATTTGGTGGCAAAACCCTTGTTGGCAAACACAGCAGTCAGACTTTTTTTGTTGTTGATGATGAGGTATGTGCAGATGTCATGAGGAATTTTGGTCCGCTCCTCTTTGAACATCATCTCTAAATCATTAAGATTTTCAGGTATGTCGCTTGGCAATTCAGAGCTTCATCTCCCTTCATAAGTTTTCTATGGGATTAAGGTCAGGAGACTGGCTAGGCCACTCCATGATCTTAATGTGCTTCTTTTTGAGCCACTGCTTTGTTGCCTTGGCTGTATGTTTTGGGTCATTGTCTTGCTGGAAGACCCAGCCACGACCCATTTTTAATGTTCTTGTGGACGGAAGGAGGTGTTCACTCAGGATTTTAAGATACATGGTTTCATCCATTCTCCCATTGATGCTGTGAAGTAGTCCTGTACCCTTAGCAGAGAAACACCCCTAAAACATAATGTTACCACCTCCATGCTTAACAGTGGGGACGGTGTTCTTTGTGTCATAGGCAGCATTTCTCTTCCTCCAAACATGGCGAGTTGAGTTAATGCCAAAGACCTCAATTTTTGTCTCATCTGACCACAACACCTTCTCTCAATCACTCACAGAATCATCCAGGTGTTCATTGGCAAACTTCAGACAGGCCTGCACATGTTCCTTTATTGAACAGGGGTCCTTGCGGGCCCTGCAGGATTTTAAACCATTACGGTGTAATGTGTTACCATGGGTTTTCTTGCTGACTGTGGTCACAGCTGCCTTGAGATCCTTAACAAGTTCCCCCCATGTAGTTTTAGGCTAATCTCTTACCTTCCTCATGATCAAGGATACCCCACAAGGTGAGATTTTACATGATGCCCCAGACGGATGTCTATTGACAGGCATTTTGTATTTCTTCCATTTTCTTACTATTGCACCAACAGTTGTCTCCTTCTAAACCAGTATCTTATTTATGGTTTTGTAGGCCACCAAAGCTTTGTGCAGGTCTATGATCTTGTCCCTGACATCCATAGATAGCTCTTTGGTCTTGCCCATGTTGTAGAAATTAGAGTCAGACTGATTCATGGAGTCTGTGGATAAGAGTCTTTTATAAAGGGGACTATTTAAGACAGCTGTCTTTAATGTAGGTATTGAGTTGATTAGGAGCATTCAACTGGTCTGTAAGAGCCAGAACTCTTAATGGTTGTTAGGGGATCAAATACTTATTTCTCTCGGCAAAATGCAAATAAATTTATATAATTTATGCAATGTGATTTTCTGGATTTTATTTTGGATATTCTGTCTCTCAATATTAAAATGAACCTACCCTTAAAATTATAGACTGTTCATGTCTTTGTCAGTGGGAAAACGTACACAATCAGCAAGGGATCAAATAATTATTTCCTTCACTGTAAGTAACAAAGCTGTTATGCCAATCACTGCCGTAGACCTGTCAATGGCCTAATCAGGAAGTGGTAGCAGCAAAGCTTGCTGTGAAAATCAGGCTCTGGAAAACAACAAGATGAGAACACCCCTTTAATAACGAACCTCTTTTAACCCCTTCCCGACATAGGATCTACCCATACATCCTAGCAAGAAATGCGTTCTTGCAAATGGACGTATGGGTATGTCCAAGCAAGCCCCACACGATCGCAACATGGGAACAGCGGTATAGTGAGCTCCAGCTGCGGATGATTAACCCCTTAGCTGTGGTGATCTATTAAGATTGCCGCAATTGAGCTGCATACAGAAGAAGGGAACTTCTGTCTCCTCTCGGGACAGCTGCAGCACGATCGCCATGGCTGGTCTCCTACTAGACAGCCTGGGAAGTGAAAGAAACACGAAAAAAAAATAAAAATATGTACACCGCCCTTTTCCCCTTTACAAATGCCAATCGACCCAAAAAAGATCAAAAATAAAGTACTCATATTTGGTATCAGCTTGTGCGTAACGATAAATCTGTCACGTTAATTAACCCGCACAGTGAACGCCGCAAAAAAAAAAAAAAAACAGTCAAAGAATTGCAATTTTTGTTCATCCCTCAGGACATAAAATGGAATAAAAAGCAATCAAAAACATACAAAAAACCAAAGTTGTACCAATTAAAACGTTGGTTCATCTTGCAAAAAAAAAGCCCTTACACAGCTCTGTATACAGAAAAATTTAAGTTATGGCTAGAGATGGGCGAATTTCTCAAAAATTCAGTTCGCCAGATTCACCGAATTTTCCGCCAAAAATCTCTTTGACCCGAATTTATTTGCGGCGAATCGCGTTATAAAACAGCTATTTCCAGGCTGCGGAGAACCTGTAGGGTGTTGTAGAACATTTTGCCATGCTCAAATATAGGGAGCGTGGTTTGGTCTTGATACAATGCTGTGCTTTAGTATAACACGCAGATGACAGGTACCGCTATTAGAATTGCTTCACACTTCTCTGGGCAGTTACTGCGGAAAAACTGACCAAATAACTGAAGTGGGAACGCAGCCTGAAAAGGTAATGTCCGCGCCCGCGTGAAAGAACCGAGCTGGGGGCCAAGATCCTACTATAATCCTACTATAATAATAATAATCTTTATTTATATAGCACCAACATATTTCGTAGTACTTTACAATATAGAGGGTATAAGCACAGACAAACCAGACATTACATTATAAAAAAGCTACTTACAAATCAGACACGAGGTGTGAGGGTCCTGCTCGCAAGAGCTTACAATCTATTAGGGTGTATGGGTGAAACAAAGGGTGAGAAGTGCTTGGTTTACAATGGTCCAGCCATGTTACATAAATATGGGGTAGTATACATAAAAAAGTGGATGAACCTGCCATCCCGATCATACATCTATATACAGATAAATGCCTGTGGGTGCCCAAGTGCAGGAAGTGACGAATGTGTGACAGAGTTTGGGGGGGTTAACAATGAGGGATCTTGGTAGGCTTGTCTTAGAAGATGAGTTTTCAGAGCGCACTTAAGAATGTGAGGGTTGTGAGTGTGCCTGATCACATGGGGTAACAAATACCGCAATAGTAGGTTCCTGGACCAGTAACAGGTCGCAGCACAGTAAGGGGACATCACAGCAGGGGTCACTCTAGCGGCCGTGTGTTGACCACCAAGCCAGCGGTTCTCGAATGGTTGACTAGGTCATCCACTTTCTCTCAGATGACATCTGACAACCCCGGCAAAGAGTCGGTGCATCCGTAAAACAAAACCTTTAGTTGTCATAGCCTGGGAGGAGGTCAGGGGCCCTCACCTGTCCTCACGTTATATGTCAGTTGCCAGGACTACGGGATGAATAACGTCATTCCACTGCTTCATGTCTTGGAACAGATGCTGCAAAATCTGTCTGGTCAGGGGACCGGATACGTGGCGACTACATCTCGCAGCCACATGAGTCCAGTGGGGGCTGAACTGGAGGAGAAGGAGGAGGAAGAGGAGGAGGAGGAGGAGGAGGAGGAGGAGGAGGAGGAAGACATTGGAGCACAATCAGTGTCTGGCAAAATGAGTGTTTTTTCTACTCAGTTGACAGGAGAGGAGCAGCCGGAGGATGAGGAAGATGAGGAAAATGACCCAGACACATCGTGGCAGTATACAGTGGAGCTGGAGGCAGGGAGTCCCTCAGAGTCCCCTCCGCAGATGGCCCGCTGCATGCTGATTTGCCTGGCTAGTAACAGCTGAATTGTCACCATCCGGCAGAGGGATGACTTCTGGCTCTCCACCCTTTTGGACCCCTGCTACCGGTCCAAAATCAGGGCATTTTTCACTTGCCAAGACAGAGGACAAGCTCAAGCATATAAAGACATCCTATGTAGTCATTTGGCCGCTGCCTATCTGCGCCATCGTCCATCCTCTAACAGGTCTGACCTGTTTCTTCACCCCCCCCTAGTGATTTAGGTACCCACCAGCAGCAGCACCTGGAGCAGATCCTGAACCCTGGATTCTTTTGGCTACCTGCCTCAGCTACTATTCTGATGCTGCCACCCGCCTAATGCCACACATCTGCTGCCAGCTGCTCCTTCAACCACCCACCATCTTTACCAGGGACTGATATTGACACCCCACTCCCCACTCTTCCCTGGGCCATTATGTAGCCTTCTGATGTTGTTTTGATGCTGCTGCCACCTCACCACTCAGGTCTCCTCATGCTGCTGCTGTCATCTCCAGGCTATGTCACCATGTCACTCTCTGGCTTGATGTTGCTGTTACTGCCACCTCCTCATTATGTCACCTAGCTGCCGCCACCTCAAAATTATAAAAATTCTGCCACTCTCCGGCCTAATGCTGCTGCTGTTGCTGCCACCACCTCCACACTGTGTAATTGTGCCATGTCACTCTCTGGCTTGATGTTGCTGTTACTGCCACCTCCTCATTATGTCACCTAGCTGCCGCCACCTAAAAATTATGACATTCTGCCACTCTCCGGCCTGATGCTGCTGCTGTTGCTGCCACCACCTCCACACTGTGTAATTGTGCCAATTTGTGGCTTAATCATGCTGCTGCCACCTCCACAATTTGTCATTTGCCACTCTGTGGCCTACTCATCCTGCTGCCAACTGACCACTCTCTCTCAGTTGACCACCCTGTGGTTTCCTAATGCTGTTTCCACCCTCCACCGCTCTATGACGTTGCCACTATGTTTGGTTATCCCCTTCTTTTAATCTGTGAGAAGGATTGAAAAGGACAAACACAACTGATTGTGTCTTCGGAGAAGCCGTAAGGCTAGCATGACATGGTCCTTTGTTTGTATCAGGATTGTCTGAGTATATAGTCAAAAGCAGGAGTGGATACAAAACACACAAGACATGCAAATATTCCATTTACTTATTATTTTTGGGATCAAATCCTGTTTCGTTTTTACTTTAGCAATGATGGATTATTGACCAATTGAAAGCGGACACTGAAGGATTAAAGGAAGGTCAAAATGATTAGTGACGTCAATGCAAAATTACTGATGACACCCTCTCCACTCTTTTGGGGGGGGGGCTCTACATGTATGACCGTTTAACAGAATCACCACAATAAGTGAAAAAAATTAACTGCCACAGATGGCAATATCCCAAGAGACTGAAATGGCTGGATTTGAGATGTATATAGGGCTGAAATACACAAACACTGGATTTGACACAGAATTCTCCACAAAAAGTGGATAAATTAACTCTTGGTCACAGATTAAAATAGCCCCACAGTCTGAAATTGATGGATTTCAGGCATGTATGTGGCAGAAATACACACACCCTGTATTTGACTCAAATTCCCACACAAAACAAGAGGAGAGATTAACCCTTGGTATAAAATACCCTAAAGAATGAATGAGATAGAATTCAGGCATGTGTGGGGGCACCAATAAACACACCCTGTATTTGACTCCTAATTACCCCACAAACAAGAGGATAAATTAACCCTTGGGTATAAAATACCCTACACAGTGAACCAGATGGAATTAAGGCATGTATGGGGCAGCAATACACACACCCTGGATTTTACGGAGAATACCCCACAAAATAAAACAAACACAAGAAAAAATGCTGGTTCAGGAACAGGTGTGTATATGACACTCACTTTTGAACGTTTTTCACCCCAGTAGCTCAAAAAACGGGTTTGTTTTGCAGAGAGTGCAATTAGATGCTTGTGACAGGAGACACAGTGACAAGTGTGATAATTTAACATGGCGTCCGTATTTATAGGACTGTGATGTCACAGAAGCCCGCTGGTTGCTGATTGGCTTCATATCCGCACATGTCATTGAGTGTGTTCCTTTCTTCCTCCCAGAGATCTCTGCCCCATGTCACGCCATGTGCTCGTGGCCATTTTAGAAAAAAAGACGATTCGTTCCTGCAAAGTACCATAAACTTCGCCTTCGTGCAGAATAAAACAATTTTTTCTGAAATTCAAAACGAATTCCATTTCGTTAGAATCGATTCACCCATCTTTAGTTATGGGTATCAGAAGACAGCGATGCATAATTATTGTTTTACACAATAAAAACAATTTATTAAAGTGCTTCAACATAAAATAAACTATATAAACTGGGTATGACTGTAATCGATCCACAGAGTAAAAATAACTTGTCACAGATACTGCAAGATGAATGCTGTTAAAAATAAAAATAAAAAACATACTAGGATTGCAATATTTTCTTCACCCTGCCTTCCAAAAAACGGATTTAAAAGCAATCACCTTGTCACCCTAAAAATTATACCAATAAAAACATCAAATCAATATGCAAAAAACAAGTTGCTATACAGCTCCATACAGAGAAAAATAAAAGTTATGGCTCGGGGCTTTGCAAAATGCGACATGGCACCCACCAAAATGTGTATTCCAAAACCTCTAAAGCGCTCCCTACCTTGTACACCCTACCATGTGCCCAAACAGCAGTTTACACCTGTAGATAGGGTATTGCTGAACTTGTAAGAAATTGCGTATCAAAATTTGGGGTGCTTTTTTTCCAGGATTCTTTGTAAAAATTAAAAAATTTTAGCTAAGATTGCAGATTGTTGGAAAAAAATCATTTTCTTCATTTTCACAGCCTAATGCTAAAAAAAATTGTGAAACACCTGCTGGGTCAATATACACACTACACCCCTGGATCTATTCCTTTAGGGCTGTAGTTTCCAATATGGGATCTTTTTAGGGGTGTTTATTAAGTTTTAGTACCTTAGGGTGCCCGCGAACCTGAAATGGCGCCTAAATAAAATTGTATTAAAAATGAGACCCCCAAATCCAGTAAGTGCTCCTCCTATTCTGAGGCTTGTTGTTGAGCCAAGTAGCGCACTAGGCCACATATGGGATATCGCAGAATCTGAGGAACCAATATTAAGTTGCATTTCCCTGGTCACATCTACCATGTTCTTGTGAAAAATGGATAAAAATTGGGAATCTGCAAGAAAAGTTAAATTTTGAAATTTCACCTCCACTTTGCTTTAATCTCTGGGAAACACCTAATGGGTTAATAAACTTCTTAAATGCTGTTTTGAATATTATAAGGGGTATAGTTTCTTAGATGGAGTCATTTACAGGGGTAGCTAGCATGCACAATATGTCACGAGAAAACAATCTCTGAATCACATGGATAGGTAAAAGTATCAAAATGTTATTCCCACATAAAGTGAAACATTACAGATTTCAAAAATGGGTCTCTGTCAGAGGTCAAAACTGGCTGCATTGGTAAGGGGCTAAGATCATTAATTATCATACCATTATCTTCCCACCGTCCCACTCCATCTCTCCACCCGATCTCTCTATCACTGTTAATGGCTACACTCTCTCACCAGCACCACAGGTCCGCTGCCTTGGGATAATCTTTGACTCCAATCTGTCCTTCAAACCACACATCCAAACCCTCACCTCTGCTTGTCACCTCCACCTAAAAAATATTTCCCGAATCCGCTCATTTCTTAACTCTGAAAGCACAAAAATGCTTGTCCATGCCCTCGTCATCTCCCGCCTCGACTACTGCAACATCCTCCTCTGCGGCCTCCCAGCTAGCACCCTCGCTCCCCTCCAAACTATCCTTAACTCTGCTGCCCGTCTGATTCACCTCTCTCCTCGCTACTCCCCTGCCTCTCCCCTCTGCCGATCCCTTCACTGGCTACCCATTGCCCAGCGAATCCAGTTCAAGCTAGCAACTTCGACCTACAAGGCTCTCCATAACCTCTCCCCTTCATACATCTCTGCCTTAATCTCTAAATACCTCCCCTCACGCAACCTCCGCTCCTCACAGGACCTTCTCCTCTGCTCTCCTCTTATCACCTCCTCACATAACCGTCTCCAAGACTTCTCTCGTGCTTCCCCCACACTCTGGAACTCACTGCTCCAACACATCAGACTCTCCCCCTCTCTCACCAGCTTCAAATGTAACCTGAAAACCTACCTCTTCAGGATTGCCTATAACCAACATTAATCGGGTTGCACTGCTCCGCCCCACAAACATGTCTGCCCCTCACCTTCTGTCTCTTCACCCCTCCCCTGTAGATTGTAAGCCCTCGCGGGCAGGGCCCTCTCTCCCTCTGTACCAGTTGTTAGTGACTTATTGTCACTTTGTAATTGTTTGACCAATGTTATTTATGTACCCGCCTGAAATGTACAGCGCCCTGGAATCAAGGTCGCTCCAAAATAAATGATAATAATAATAATAATTGAGTAATCACACCTTTCTAAATCATTTATGAAATTGAAACCAGCTTGCTATTAATAAAGGCAGTTTCACTGCAGTGCAGTACTGAAACAGAAAAAAAACGCACCAGAAATGCCAAAGCCACACCGTGTGAAGGCACCCTAAGGCACCTTCTATAATAAGGTTGAGAGAATTGTTGCTCTAGATTCTAGGAGAGCCTGTGGAAGCTGTATTGAACTCACCAATTAGCTAAATAAATAAGTCTGGACTGTAAAAGATTGTAAACTGAGATTGCAAAACTAGACATCTGTAAAAAGAGTAGATTTTGTTCCTGTTTTCCTATAGTGAATAAGCAAATACATAGTTGCTTATCATATACGTCAGTTTTCATACCAATTTAAGCAGTTAATTAGTGTTTGCAAAGTAAATTATGTCCACCAGGGTAACAATGTGGCTTCTGTTAATTCTAAACATCTAATTTGGTTCTATAGATTTTCTTTTAATTTACAGATATACACTGCTATATGTCTTGTGAACCATTTAAGTCTAGATAACTATAATACAAACATTTTATATTTTTAAATAAAATTAATCATGATGGATTATATAACCAGAAAGCACTGCCCAATTCCTTAGATGTTGTTTCAAAGTATCAGTTGTAACAACATGCTTAGCCTAGAACAGAATTGGTGCACTAAGTAATTTTCTACATGGTGCACTAAGTAATTTTCATGCACACTGTAATACATTTTTATTGATTAATGCAGCACTAATTGCTAGGGTGGGAATAAAATGTGTTCTGCTCTACTAACTACTATGGTAAATATTGACCCTTCGTATATATACTACAGGCACAGATATGTTTGTGTCTAACTTTTCCTTCTTTCTCTTGTCTGTTAACATGTTCAATTTTTTAATCTTGGAGCAATACTATGATAAGCCCTTACTGCACTAAGGTTATAATAAACAACAGATTAAGCCCATTTTGATGGGGCTAATCCAACTCTGCCTACCTAACAGGGATTATGCGCCAAAGTCACACTTCATGTCTTATTTTTTTTTTAAGCAACAGAAAAATCAGCCCCCCAAAAATACATGCTGTATGTGAACTACGGAGTGGATTTCCTATTCAAATAAATGGGTCAGAGATTTTGAGGCAGAATGCGCATCCAATTTTGAATCACAATCCCTTATGTGAATAGGTATCCTTTAGGCGGGGTTCACACAGCTTATTCAAGCCGTAATTGCGGGACGGATTTCGCCTGCAATTACGGCTTGAGTATGGGGCGGGGCGGCTGCTCGCCGGCCCCATAGACATCCATTATCCACGGCGCGTATACTGCCGGGATAATGTGCATGTCACTTTCTCCCCGCCCGGCATATTCGCCGAGCGGGGAGGAGAGACGGAATCCATAGTTCTCTATGAGAACTATGGATTACCGTAATGCCTGGCACGGATTTGAGCCATACTGCAGCGCAGTACATCGCGCAATACGGCTGGAATCCGTGCCCGAAATTAGCCGTGTTAATGGCCCCTTAGACACTTTTTTTGTGACCTTTTTTATCAGATCTGTGGCTTTTTTTCTTTTTACAAAATAATGTGTTCAGGTACATGCATTTTTTGTGGTGTTATCTTCTGTTATGTGATCTAAATATCATGTTCCTCTTTGGATCACATAATTTATATTGTGAAAAATGCAACAAAAATGTAGCACACATTTACACATGTAATTTTTTTAAGGATGAACAATGGATGCCAAAAGCTTCCTGAAAAAATGGCACACCCACACCACTTGGAAAAAGGCCAATGACCCATAAAACACACCTAAATTAATAAGAAAAAAACGTAACGAATAAAACAATGTATGTAGTCAGTTTTATATTTTCATATCGACATCTAGGAATAACTGCCGCCGTTGTTTTTCACTTTTCAGAAAAAAGTTAGTATATACTATACAATAATATGGGTGTAACGAAAATAAACTAATAAATATTAATTCAATAAATTCATTTTTATTTCTTTAATTTCGTTAGCCTCATATTATTGATCATTGGCTAACGAAATTAAAGAAATAAAAATGAATTTATTGAATTAATATTTATTAGTTTACTTTCGTTACACCCATATTATTGTTCATTTTATATAGCGATCGGTACAACTTCGTGAGTCTTATCATTTGATTTCGGGCATGTACAGTTTTATTATAGATTGCATTAGAAAACCCATAAGAGCGTCACTCACTCTCCTATTGGCCCAAATAACCGCGCCTCTTTTAACTTAGCCAATCACAAACAGAGCTCGCTCTGCATTTCTTTTCCCCATAGAACTCTATGAGATAAGTAGTTCACCCGCTGATTGGCTAAGCAGGACGAGCCCCTCTTCCCCCCAACCAATCACAGTACTAGAATATTTCCCATAGACAGTAATAACTTTCAGGGCGCTCTTCTTGCTACACTCAAAATAGACGCACTACATATGATTGGTGGATTCATATCTTCCACCTGGTCTCAACCAATCAGCTCTTTTCTGCCTTTTTTAAGGGATTTTTAACATTACAACCATTTTATTGGATTGGTAATCACTACTCCATAGGTTATAATGGTTCACTGTCGCTGATATTCTGATTGGTTGTTTTCTGCCGACCAATGAGAAGAGCTTACAGAATTTGAATTACTGTATTTCCCAGCAATTTACAATATCCCAATTCCTGATGTAGCGCTGGTCTCAGCGACAAACGCGTTATTAGGGATTTGATTGATTTATGTTTATAGAAGGTTTTAGCTCTTTTTCAGATATTTTACACCTAATAAAAACATTTTTTTTAATCATACTCCATGCCGCACAGAGCTGAGAGCTGAGATTTCCTTGCCCCGATCTCTCCATAGACTACAATGGAACAAAGTAGCTTGCACTCTGATTGGCTGGGATAGCCAAGCCCTCGCTAGCTCAACCAATCAGCTCTTTTCTGCCTTTTTTTACTGTATTTTGAACTGTCCCGCCTTTTCATTTGATTGGTCAATACTTCTCCATAGCTTATAATGGGTCACTGGCGCTCCTATTCTGATTGGCTGATTTATGGCGACCAATTAGAAGCGCTTACAGAATTTGAATTACTGTATTTCCCGGCATTTTTCTATATCGCAATTACTGATTTTGCGCCGGTGACGGCGACAAACACGTTGTTAGTGATTTTTATTTATGTATCTTTTTAGAAGGTTTGAGCTCTTTTTCAGATAATGTTTTACACCTAATAAAAACGATTTTTAGAATCAGGCTCCATGCCTCACGGAGCTGAGAGCTGTGTACTGTTGTAACAGTCGACCGAGAGTACATTTTGCCCCATTCCATTACTTTCTCGCTTCACTTCGCTTCCTATGGCTCATTTAGACCACAATCAACTAGGTCTGCCTGTCGGAGCTGTAATGCGCCGCACTTTGCCGACCCGCGATCATGCATGCCTCGGAGTATTCGAATGTGGTGCGTCCCGCCCCAGAACACCCACTGCGCCCATTGCACGCCCTTTCATGTTAGGCGCATCCGAAAGTAACGAAGCTTGCATCTAACATCGCATCACTGCATCCGACAGGGGATTTGAATCGGTGAGCCACAGTTTTCGCCATAAAACAGGTGCAACTCCCGATCATACATGTCGCCCTAAATGTTTTTGCCCTCTGGCTCTGTATTTGTTTTTCCCAGTTTAGAATAGAATTAATTATATTGTGGTCACTGATACAAATTACCAGTTTTAACAGAGAATCACTTCTAGTTTGATCTCCCACAAACTGGCTCATAAAATTATCCTGTAACAAGCTGAGGAACTTCCTCTCCTTTGCAGTTGAAGCAGGACTGTGACTCCAGTCAATATCTGGGTTATTAAAGTTGCTGTTCTCACCACTGTACCTACCTGTGCTGCTGCTCCATTTGTTTATGCAACTGATACTCTATCTCCTCAGTGATGTTGGGGGGTCTGTAGACTACACCAAAAATATTTTTCTTCTGTTAACTACCCTTTGTATTTCCACATCTTTACCATCTTTACCCGCTATTACCGCTTTCAAATTTGCCTTCATATCACTCCTTAAGTAAAGACACACTCCTCCTCCTTGTTAGCCCTGTCCTTTCTAAATAGAGTAAAACTCTGGGGTTTAAATAGCCCCCCTTGGTTTCGAAAAAACCATCCAGGTCAATCTGCTCCTCTGGGAACGAGCCCCCTCAAGCCTTTTCCTTTTGCTTGCTAGACTTCTGGCATTTGTGAATAGACACTTTAAATGCCCATCCATTTTTCCCCTTTTATTAGTTTGGAAATGGAATTTTTATATAACAAGTTAAATTAGATGGCTTTGGGATTATGCTTTCCCTGCTCATTTAGACAGCATGGGATTATACATTTCCCCAAATTCAGTAGCACCCTGGGTTTATACATTAATTCAGTAGGGGGGCGGGGAAATAAAACATTATCCCTTTTTAGTGGGAAACAGGGGGTTACATAAAATTTTGTGGGTAGGAGGGGGCGAATGATTCTAACGAAGTGGAATTCGTTTTGAATTTCGGGAAAAAACTTGGTTTGGGAAACAAAGTCGAATTTTTGGGGGAAACTTCGGGTGAAGAAGTGTGTTTTTGGATTGATAAAATGGCTGCGGAAGGGGCCCCAAATTTGGGGCAAAGCACTTGGGAGGAAGAAGGGCATAGCCGGAAAGGACATGTGCAGAGGTGAACCCAAAATCAGAGACCGGGGGGATTCTGTGACCCCAAGCATTTATATAATTTCGGGCGCGACGAGGGAGTCACACTCCTCTCACTGTGCTCTCGGGAAGGTGCTGCGGGGGGTGTTTCCCCTTTTTACTGAAAAAATTGATTTTTATATAGAAATTTTTTTTTTGGGTGGGGGTCTCAGTTTGGGTCTCAGAGACTTTTCTCTTAATGTTCTATTTCAAATTTTTTTGGGGGGTTATTGGATCTAAAATCCAGTTTTGCGCCCACGCAGCTGCATATACATTCAAACCCAAAGTGGGATCTAAGCCATTTCCCTGTTGTATTCATTTAAAAAAACAGCGTTTTTACTTTTAAAAAATTCCACTTCATTTTTGGTTTGCTCAATTCCATTGCAAAATTTTTCACCCGGGGTTAATTAAGCGTTGTTTTGCTTTGGGGCCGACCCCAAGAAACCGTTTTTTTTTAAAACGCCAAAATATCCCCACTTTTTTCCCTGTAGCCTAATTCCAAGCAAGGGTTTAAAATTAACTGTTTCTTTTGTTGTTGGCGTAAAAAAAAACACCCCTTGGGTAACACGCTACAAAGCTTATTTGGGGGGCCCTCAATTCTTTGGCGCATTTCACCCGGGGGTTTAAATTTAAAGCGTTGTTTTTTTGGTGTGCTAAAACCCAAAGAAACCGTCTTTTTCAACGCCAAAATATATAAATTTTTCCTTTTGCCTAATTCACAAGCAAAGGTTTAATTTAAAAACCTGTATTCTTTTGGGGTTTTGGTGTGAAAACACGAAATTTGGGTAACCGCTACAAAGCTATTTGTTTTTTGGGCTCAATTCTTTGGCGCAATTTAAAATCCGGGGGTTTTAAATTAAGCGTTTTTTTGCTGGGTGTGCTGCCCAAAAAAAAACCGTTTTTTTCAACCCCCAAATATTTTAAATTTTTCCTTACCCAAAATTCATATCAAAGGGTTTAAATTTAAACCCTGTTTGTGCTTTTACATTTATTTTAAAAACCCCACAGTTTTTTTAAACGAAAACATACAAGAAAATTTTTTCCTTTGGCCTTTTTGTGGAGGAAAAATTTTACCCGGGGGTTCCCCCAAGTTTGTTACGGGGTTTCTTTTGGAGTAAAATTTTACAGGGTGTAATTTATCATAAAAAGTTATTTTTCATCAAAAGTGTTTTGTACATTTTAGAAAAAAACAGTATGTCAAAGAGGGGGCAGGTTGCACCTGCGAGTGGCAGTGGCCAAACTTTCCCGGGAAAAACGGGGCCCGGGGTCGCAGCAAGTATGGGGCCCATCGCAGCGGGGGGTAAAATGGGGTGAGGCCACAACTGCCGCTGTCATCTAGGGGCCCGTGTTGTTGTTCAGCAAACCCAAGGGTTTTTGGGTTTGGTTTTGGATTAGGTCATCCTTTCCTCCCAGATGACATCTGCCCTTAAACCCAGCCAAGGTCGGTGGGAACCTCAGACAAAAACCATTATTTGGGGCAGGGCCCCGGGAGGGGTCAGGGGCCCCTCCCCTGCCCTCAGCCGCCCTCTGCCCAAAATTCCGGTTCCCTCAGCAGGGGATTACTATGTGGTCTGGGCCCCAAGCACCACAAATTATAGCGAGGAGGGAACAATTTGAGGAGGGCAGTCAGCAGCTATTTGGGGCAGCGAAGAAAGGGGGGCCAATATCGCCTGTTTTTGCATTTGGGGGGCCCAAATTTAAAGATGTGGAGAGTGGCATGGGAGGTCAGGTTGTGAGGGGTCAGCTCGGCATACCAAGACCGGGGATGAGGACAGCGAGGCGATAAAACAAAATAGAGGGAGATGTAGTCGACCGCATTTGGGGACCCGGGTTTGAGGCAAGGGCTTCATCATCGAGGAAAAGAGGGCGTCGCTTGCGCGTAGGCGCAGCCCAGCCAGCAAGTGGGTGTGTGGCTTTGGAAGTAAAGGGGGAAATAGCAGCAGTGGGGTTCGGGACCCAAGGGGCCCCCGGGGAAAAAAAAACCCGTTGGAAGGCCCAAAGGGAAAGTAGCAGCACAGGGGCCCCAGCGGGGGGGCTGGGGGGCGGCGGTAGTCACTCAGTGCGGAGGTTGGCGGTAAAATCCGATACTCGGGGGTGGGGCATTTTTTTTGCAAAGGACCCCGGAGGACCCGAATATGGGTATATTTTAGAATTGTGGGCAAAAAGTGAAGCGTGGCCAGGGGCTAACTTTGGCACTAGGGCCTGCGTCAACACATGAAAGGTAAAAAAATCGGTGGCCTGGGAGAAACGGGGTCGAGGGGGTGGTCCATCCTGCCGCCGAAAGAACAGCAGCAGCAGCGGGCCCCCATGGCACGCATCCCCTTTTGCAGTCAGTAAAGGCTCCCCCAAAAAAACCTCTGCAGAAGGGAGCTGTTTTTTCTTTGATTTCATTTTCCGGCCCGATGCTCCTGCTCCTTCGTATCATGGGCCGGGTCTTTTCAGCGAGGCGATTGCAAAAGGCAACATTATGCGCCCAAACCCAACCTAAGGTGAAGCAGCGGGACCGTGCTCCTTTTCCCAATTTTTTTGGTATGCAGTCCCTCCCTTTCCCAAAAATTGGGGGGACTCTGCACCATTCAGGAAACTAATGGCTTGTGCCGACCCCGAGAGGGGAGAGTTCCAAGCCGAAAATTTTTTTTTTAAAAAAAGGCAGTACATGTCCTTTACGGCCCACGGGTGAATGTGTTCCAAAGCCCAGGCACCCCAAAAACTTGACAGGGACCCCCGGCTTTTTCTCCCGTTGTAAAAATTTGTGCCCTGGCCAATGTCCCCCCTCCTCCTCCTCCACCACCCCCAAACCATCTAAACCCTCCAAAAAGTACTGCCCCAATCATACCACTGTGTAGGGCAAAGCGGGGGTAAGCGGGTTCTACCCCTTTGGGCTTGCCCCCGGCAAACGAAGTCACACAGGGGAGGAACGTCGCGTCATGCAGAAAGGGAAATTGTGTGTGGCTTCTCCGCCCCGACTGCAAATAAAACCATGGTGACGGACAATGGGAGAAATGGTGTCCCGCGCTGCACCGAGGAGGGGGGTTTCCATGCCCCCTTTGCATGGCGCACGTGTTAATCTGGTTGTAAAAAGGGTTTCCCTGAAGTTTCCCCCGTTCTTCAGAACATTTGAAAAGGGCCCAGGAAATGTGCTTTGGCACTTTATCCTCGTACAAACCCAGGAACACCCTCCTGAGTTGCAGCGGCAAAAACGGCCCCCCCCAAACCCACCTCTGATTGCGTTTTTTCACCCTGGATTTCCCAGCCTGCACATGTTGGACCGACTGTATAAAAGAGAAAGGATTAAGTTTTTTTTGGATGATCCGGCAGACGATTTTTACCCCCCTGTAAAAACTTTGTGTACCCAGTGGCAGCTAATGCGTGCACCTCCCTTTTTTGTTGGGGCCTTTCGAGGAGGCCCACGTTTTTTTGTAAAGTGCCGGGAAAAAAACGGGATGAATAAAATCATTCCAGGGGGCTTTTTGTCCGGGAAACCCAGATGCTGAAAAATCTGTCTGGGAGGGGATGGAGACGTGGCAAATACATCTCATGGCCACATGAGTCCGAGGGGGACTGAAATGGGGGAAAGGAGGGGAGGGACATTGGAGCAAAAAGCATTGCTGGTGAAATTTGGGATTTTTACCCGGTGACAAAAGAGGAGGAGCGGAGAAGGTGGAGGAGGTGGATGGAGAGAGGGGAAAATGAGGCAGATAAAAACCCCCCAAACACCGTGGCGTATAAAAGTGGAAATTTGGGGGCGGGAGCCCCTCGGAGGGCACTTGTGCAGTGGCCCCCAGGGTTTTATTTGCCTGGCTTGTGACAGCCGGGTTTTTCAGCAAACCGGCGGGGATGACTTTGGTTTTCCCCCCCTAAATTTGGGCCCTCGGCCCACCGGGCCCAAAAAGGGGGCCTTTTTCCCAGCTATTGAGCGGGGGGAAAACAAAAAATAAAAATATAGGGAAATTCCCCCCGTTAAACAGTTTGGGGGCTGCCTATGTTTCGGCATGTCCCCCTCTGGGCAGGTCTGACCGGGGGGTTCCTCAGCCTCAGTACTACTGCCGTGGCTGCTGGGGGAAAGGGGGGAGGGTTGGAGCAGTACCCGCTCCCTCCCGTAGGAACCCAAAATTGGGTTTACTTTTTGAGCAGCTTCCTTCCTCGCCCAGTGAGGAGGGGAGTGCCCGCAGGGAGCGCAGCCCGGAACCCGGAGCAGACCCTGAACCAAAAGGTGGTGGCCTATTTGGACGCCACTCTGCCCCCTCAGTTAGAAGATCCGCTGGGGGCTTTCGGGGGGAGCCAAAAATGGGGGTGTGGCCCCAATTGCCGAATTTCAGTGGGAAGCTGTCCTGCCCCGGGCCAAATAGGGGGGGCTTTAGAGCGGGGTGTTAGTGCGGCAGGGGCCATCGTTACCCAAAGGGGAAAAAAGCTTGTTCCCCGGGAAAAAGGGGGAACGAAAATGATCTTTGTCAAAAAATGAAATCAGGCCCTGGATTTTGGGCCCGGATTTCCACAAAAACCCAAAGCCTTTTTCATCAGTTGGGTTTAAACGACCCGCCTCAGCACTATTCTGTGCCGGGCCCCCCCACCTGATGCCCCCATCTGCCCGACTGTTTTCCCTCTGGGCCCACCCCTTTTTTTACCAGGGATGGTATTGCCACTCAACCCCCAACTTTTGTCATTGTGCCACTCTATGGGGCCCTCATGCTGCTGTGCTGGGTTTTGTTGCCGTGACATCCCCACTGTGTCATTGTGCCACGGGCTTTCCTCTTTCTGCTGCTGTGGCTGCTGCCGTCCCCCAAAACTGTGGGCTTTTTTGCCACTGGGCCCGACCCCATGCTGCTGCTCCGCCCCTGACCCCCCCGCTCTCAGTCAAATTTTGCCCCTCTGTGGTTCCCCCTGTTTTGCCCCCTTTCCCGAATGTCATTTTGCCCCTTCTCTGAACCCCATGCTGGGCTTTTGGGCCTGCTGTTTTCCCCCCCAAATGTGTCTTGGCCACTGCCTGATTCTGCTTCTGCCCCCGTGCCTCCGCTCCCCAGTCATTGTACCTTTTTTGGCTTCCTCTGTTTTGCCACCTCCAGAATGTCCAAATTTTTGCCCCCTGCCTGATTTTATGCTGCTGCTGTCGTGACCTCCCCACTGTGTTTATTGTGCCACTTGTGGCCTAAACTGTTTTTCCGCCCCCCAGAAAGTCATTGTGCCACTGGGCCCGAACTCATTTTGCTGCCGCCGTGACCTCCACCCGTGTGATTGTCCACTCTGTGGGCCTAATTTCTGTTTTGGGGGGGGCCCCCTCCAGAAGGGATTTTTGCCATTCCTGATCTCATACTGCTGCCGCCCTGACCCCCACATGTGTGATTGTTTCCTCCCCTGTGGCCCAAAACTGTTTTTTCCGTCCAGAATGTCAATTTGCCAATGCCTGATCTCATAAATGCTGCCGCCGGGGGACCCCCAAAACCCGTGTGATTGTTTCCACTCTGTGGCTTAATTTCTGTTTAGCCCCTCCAAAAATGTTTTATTTTGCCCCTGCCTGAAACTTTATTTTTTGGGTGCCCCCGTGATCTCCACAATTTTGGGGATTGTGGCCCCTTGGGCCTTTTACTTTTTTAGCCGCTTTCCCGAAATTTTTCATTGTGCCCCCTGCCTGAAATTTATACTGCTGCCCCCGTGACCCCCACCTGTGTGATTGTGCCCCTTTTTGGGGGCCTAATACTGTTTTGCCCGCCTCCAGAATGTCAAATTTTGGGGCCAACCCGCCTGACCTCCTTTCTGCTTTCGCCTTTACCTCCCCTCTCCAGTTTTTGCCCACTTGTGGCTTTTCCCCGTGTTTTTTCCCCCTCCCGGAAAAGTCATTTGTGGGCCCCTGGGGTGGCCTTTTGTGCTGTGTGGTACCCGTCACCCCCCACCTCTGTCACTAATGTTTTCCCCCTGAAACTTCCCGGCTTGTTTTTTTTTAAACTTTCGGGGAGGATTGGGCCTTTTTTTTTCAAGGGGTTTTTTTTCTGCTTTTAGGGTTTTTGGTTTTAGTTTTTCCCTCTTAAGTTGGGCCCCGTAAATTTTTTTTAGGGGAAGCGATTTAAGAGCGGCCCGGGGGTCATTTTGGTGGGCCTTTAATTAAAAAAAACTTGTTTGAAGAAAGCTCCCAGTAATTTAACTTGGAAAATTTTAAGAACCTGGGGAGGCCTTTTGTTGCCAAACCTGGAAAAAAACGGGGTTTTTTAAGCAAGGCCCCCCAAAATTTAAATTTGGAAAAGAAACAAAAATTTTTTCGGGAATTGGCGAAATGAACCCAAAACGAAATTTTTTTAGAAAATTCCCCCAATTTTTCCCAATTTTTGGGGGGTTTTCTTGAATTCTGGTTTTCAAAAACATTGGAAAATTTCCTTTTTCCATTTTTGGGCTGTTCCACCCCCCCAAAAGTCCAAATTTTAACCACAAGTATTAGTATGGGCCCCTTTTTTGCCCTTTTTTTTTTTTTTTCCCTTCCCCCTAATTTTCCCAGTTTTTAAAAAACTCCCCTTAAATCCTTCTAGAAATTTTCTTTTTCCCGCAAACAGACACTCTTTTATTCAGGTTTCAAAAAATCTGTAAAAAAACAGGTTGTTACCCCCAATGAAAAATCAACCCAGTGTTCTAAGAACCCAAACTCTTCTGTCCTGCACCAAGACTTCAGCAATGCATTTAACTCCATGAGCTCCTGTTATCTTTCCTGCATAGTGCATGGGCACAGGGAGTATTCTAGAGAACACAACCTTGGAGAACCTTCCCTTCAACTTGGAGCCTAGTTCTTTAAAATTATTCTTTAGGATCCTCCACCTACCATATATTCTGTCATTGGTCCCAACATGGACCACAACAGCTGGATCATCGTCAGCCCCTCCCAATAATTTATCTACCCAGTCCACCACATGTTGATCCCTGGCCCCAGAGAAACAGCAAACAATTCGGTTGAGGCGGTCCTGGGGACAAATTATTCTGTCCGTCTTTCTGATTATAGAATCCCCTGTAACTAATAACTCTCTTTTCCTACCTGCATTCCCATCCCCCACCTAGTAGTTGGGCTGCTCCTCTGGCTGCAAGGAAGAGCAGTATCCACTAGGGATTCCATTTCTGAGACTGCCCCATCATTATCACCCAACTTGGCAATTTTGCTAGGAAGCTCAGAAGCAGCCTCTCTTTTTCTGGTCCCAGTAGAACTCCTCCTAACTTCATTAACCCAGCTATATGGCTATCCTTCTGATCTATGACTGAATTCCAAATATTTTGCCAACTAGCTGCTTGCTAGTGGGTACAAGGTATTACCAGAATGGAATGATAAAGGTCACTACAAAACATAATTTGCTGAAATTTTTTGGCTGTTGATCATCCTTTATCAAATGATATTAAGGCTAAAAATAAGGTTATTCCTAATTGTAATGAACAAAAAAAATTTAGTCCAAGTTACAGCGCTTTGAATCTGCAAGTTTGTCTGTGCTAAACTTAATCATAAAAAAGTGTCAGTTTAGGTATGTGCTGCTGTTGCAGGACATCTTTTACTAGTCTTTTTATTGAAGAATTAAAAAGTATTCATCTAAAAATCTATTCATAAAAAGGCAGAACCAGATTAAAAGCTGTCTGCATCGCTGGGAAATGTCACTAATTAGTCATTTGGGGAAGCAACAAGTAGGTAAAGTGACAAGTAAACCAAATGAACGTTAACAAGCAATAAGAGGAAAGAAGAAAGGTTTCTGCACATAATAGCTTACAATTAGTGATGAGCGACTGTGTCAACAATCATTATCGAGTCGATAGTCGATATCGGCAATTATCATATCGATAGCCGACAGTCGATAATCGCCGATGACCATTAAAGTAAATGAAAGAGGAACAACAGCTTCATTCTTACACCCAAACAGGTGAGGAGAAGCTGGAATTAACATCCACAATAGTAAACTTGATACGTGTTACATCTTAGGCAAGACAATTAAGCTATGCTAAGATAATTCATTATGTTCAATGGCTAACCGAAAACATGAGGACGGCGTAGTCACAGCAGGTACAGCGGTAGCAGCTGCAAAGGGGCTCCTTTCACACAAACAAGACACCACTATTGGAAATGGCACATGGGAACTGGCAGGAGACCCCTATCACTGTTTGCACCAGGGACCAACATCTCGTCACATATGTGGTGGCAGCAAGAACGTCCCAACAGGGAACGCAGAGGTTCAGCTGGCAGTGCCCTAGGGGTCCAGTTGGTCAACGAGCCCTGTCTCCCTGTCTACTGAGACGCACTGACTGCAATAGAACTATTTAAAAGTTATAGGGATTAGATATGGCGGTTTTGGTACCACTGACAACAGGCACTAGTTAAAATTAAATATCTGTAACCAATTTTGCGGACAAGTGCGCTATTTGGCCCAAATGAGACGCCCGGACTGCAATAGAACTATTTAAAAGTTATATGGATTAGATATTGTGGTTTTGGCACCATTGACAACCGGCACTAGTTACTATTAAATATCTGTAACCAAATTTGTGGACAAGTGCTCTATTTGTGCCAAACTAAGATGCATGGACTGCAATAGAGCTATTTAAAAGTTATATAGGTTAGATATGGCGGTTTTGGCACCACTGACAACAGGCACCAGTTACTATAAAATATCTGTAACCCAATTTACGTACAAGGGGGCTATTTGCGACAAACTGGGACGCACAGACACCAATAGAACTGCAAAAACATAAAGGACAATTTCACCTCAGTTGGGAGGTCTGCTGGCCAAAAAGTGTTACAAAAATTGCTATTTCAATTCCCGTTCAGGACAGGACAGGCTGGGCTGCACATCATCCCCCCTTCTTTCCGACCTCCCACCCTACCTCCCTACGGCTGCACACAGCAATAGATGTCTTTACAAGTCTCTCTCTAACTAAATAAGAACTAAGATTCTTTAATATAGCTATATCCTAAGCTTCACAGCTACAAGGATGGTTTTCTGTATAAAAAAAGACTGTGTCTCTGAGCTGTGACAACAGCTATTGGAACAGGCAGCGAGATGTGTTGCTCTATAGTGAGATAGTTGAGGAATGAGACTGATCAGGAAATGCAGCCGTATACATAAAATGAGGTCATGTGATTTTTGCAGCCAATGAGATCCGTACACTGCCCACAGCTGATGTTGTATCCCCCCTCAACCTCCTCTATGCTCTGAGCTGATTGGCTGGCCGCCAAAATTACAGGAAACGCCGAAAAAGGCGCAATAGTAAACGTGATAACGATTATCTTTAAGATTTTCATGGAAACTATTGCGTCATCTGAAAATTCCAAAAAACGTAAAAATCATGCCAATTTCAACTTTTGTCGATAGCATCGCTCATCCCTACTTACAAACTAACACAGAAGAATATACAATATCTATAAATTCATGAGAAAAAACACCCTCTTTTGAGTTCTATGTTTTTACATAACAGGACATTAGAGGGTCTCAAAATTAGGTAGTCACAGTTCTCAGATAAACAACATCACATAACATACCAGCTCAATATTTAACAAAATTAAAGCCAAAATGAAAAAACAATGTGTGCAAAATTAAGTACACCCCATGAATCAATAGCTTTTACAACTACCTTTAGCAGTCATAACTTGAAGAAATTGTTTGCTGATTTTATCAGTCTCACATCAATCTGGAAGAATTGGCCCATTCCTCTTTACAACACTGCTTCATTTTATAGAGGTTTGTAGGTGTTTATGTATGGACTGTTCTCTTGCCATTGCAACACATTGATTCTTTTCTTTTTCAGCCATTTTTTTTGCAACACATTGATTCTTTTCTTTTTCAGCCATTCTGTTGTAAGTGTGCAAGTGTGCCTAAAATCACCGTCCAGTTGAATGACCCACTTTCATCAGGGTTTTTGCTGTTGGAAAGATGGCCTCTCATTTGACTCTGTTACTTTTGTATACAAACATTTGTGTCCATAACATAAGTTTACGACCAGATATCTATTTTCTACTGAAATTTGCTTCCAGATAGATACATTATCAAATCAATTAGCCATAACATTTTAACCTGTGTGCAGCCATGTGTCAACAAAACTGACCAGTCGTGGTGTAGACTCCATAAAACTACGAAAGCTGTGCTGCCGCATTTGACCATGATGTCAACAACAGATAATTAAAGTCAGTAAGTTGTGAAGTTGGACCTGTATTAACTGAACTGATCAAATTAAAATCAAGGAGATTTTCAAGCCAAATCAACACCTTAAACTCTTTATAATGTTTCTCAAACCATTAATGACCACGCTATTAGTCGCTTCTTTGGAAGTTGTTTTGGGCACTGAAAAAGAAGCGTCATGTCAATTCTTGAAGCGTTTTCAACGTGGAAAATCCCCATAGGAATCAATGGAAAGTATACTAACAATACAGCCCACTCATAAAAACACTACAAACATACATCTAAATGTTATTTCTCTAAAAAAAAAAAATGTAACAAATGTAATAACAGGTTATTACAGGGAATATACAATGTGAAAACATAACTTTAGTGCTCATGGCAAGCTGCAAGGTCAGATAAGCCGTTTATCAGTCAGTACAGAATGTTTTTTTTGCTGACATATACTGGTTAATTTATAAACTACCATTTTTCGTAGTTGAATTGTGTAGGAATAATCAGATCAAAATGCCCAAAAAATAAGAATAACATAAAAAAAATGCAAAATATATAATTTTCAGAGTCACTTTAAACCATTATTTTCTATTATGGCAGCAAAGGATTTTTGAATTCAGGGGCGTGCTTCTTGTCTGCCTCTTCTCCTCTCCCTTCCCCTCCCCTCAGCACACGACAGCTCTCCTTCTATATAGCAGGGGGAAGGGGGGGGGGGTTTTTGCCAAATTAAAAACCCTGTTTTTCCCTCCCTAGATTGCTACTCACTGCTAACAGCTGCACTGTCAGCTCCCAGGTCAGGAAACAACAGGGAGAGGGTGATCTATGACGTGGGAGGCGTGAAGCTGTGTATCAAATAGCAGAGCGGGGGGGATGGAAGTGTTCCTTTACCCCCCTGCTTACTACAAATTCCACTAAAATTTCTCAAGCAACAACAAACAAACCCTGTAGAACAGACACTTTGGCAGCTGTGAATGAGTTACTATAATCACAATTGTCAAAATACAGCAGAGCAGGGGGGGGTATGAACCTTCACGTGCCCCCCTTTCTTTCTATTTTATATCAAAGCTCCACAGATACACTGATTAAGTAACACACTTCAGTGTCGCCTCACCTCTGCCTCCCAACTGTGTAGAAGCAGGAGGGAAGGGCACACCACAAGGATTAACCAGGCGCAAGCTACCAGACCAGAAGCCAGAGCCTTTCCCCCCCTTTCCCCAACAAAACATACGGCAGGAGGGGCTCTGGCTTGACCTTTATTCAGAAACAGATGGTCCCCGGACTGGCACCCCAGTGAGATAACAATAAAAAGGTCAGTGAATAGAGATTTCAGGAGCTGATGCATATTAAAGGAAAAACTCAAATCAGTGGAATTTGTAATAACAATATTGAAAGGCTTGTTTTTTTAAAATTTTTAATTAAAACCCCAAATCATTGGGTGCAGAAAAACCCCTTTTAAAATTTTTTTTCTAAATGTGTGTAAAAAATTCACCTGCAACTTCATAACACAATTTTTTAAGGGGAAAATCTGCAAATTGTAAGAAAAGGATTCATGTAGCCAACCAATGTAAACCCTATCAACGCTCACAAGACACTCGGGGAATTTCTTGCAGGTAAAAGGTAGCAAGTTCTCGGATTAAACCCCCGGGGTTAGAGGATCTTTTTCAGATTTTAGATTAGTTCCTGGTAGATTAACTTTCACCGCTGGGCCTTAAGTGCAGCTACTAGCTTTCTATTTTATATGACATTGTATAGTTGGAGCTCTACTTGTAGTACTAATGAATTATAACATTAGATTACATAAGAGGCTGCTGTACGATGAGTTACTGAAGAGAAACTGGACAATAGACACCAATTAGTTGTTACATTAAAACAGCTGAAAGCTGTAGTGAAAAACATTATTTACCTTGTGACAGCATCACCTGTCAAAAGCAGGATATATTAGCCAGCAAGGGAATAGTCTATTATTGAGGTTGATATCTTAAAAGCAAGAAAATTTTTTATTCTGCGGGCATGACACAGGGCCCAAAATTTGTCAGGGCCCCGACAATGCTCCCAGAGATGTGCAAAATGGCAGCTCTTTTGGGTGTTTCCAGTATAAAGTAGTTAGTACCTAAACGTGGTCCGAGGAGGACAACTGGTAACATGGTCTTAGGCACCCAAGACTTACTAATGAACCTAAGGAGTGAAGACTAGCCCTTGATGTATGTAAGAAGTGAAGGCTAACTCATGTGGTCCAATTCCACAGAAAGGCTGCTGTGGTGGGAATTGCTGAAAAAGGTATTTGGCTCATGGCATCAGGACTAGGCCAAAGAGCAATGGTAAAAGGTGGCCTGATCTAATGTGAACGGTTGGGTGAATATGCATCACTTCCTAAAGGATAAAATCACACCAGGATGAACTATGGGAAAAAAGTAGGCTGGCAGAGGCAGTTCTGTGCTCTGGGCAATATTGGAAACCTAATGGCAGTGGGCTCTTTCAGCAAGATAAAATCTCTTGCCACACTGCAAAAATTGTTCCAGAATGCTTTGATGGACATAACACAGAATTCAAAATGTTTACTTGGCCTTCAAACCTCCTGGATCTTAAATTGACAAAGCATCTGTGGGATATTCTAAAACAACAAGTCAAATCCATTTAGGCACCACCTGAAAACTCCTAGGACTTAAAGAATCTACTGCTATTTTCTTGGCCTCCGATGCCACAGAACACCCTGAAAGGTCTGGTGGAGTTCATGTGGAGTTACAGCTGTTTTGGTAGTACAAGGGGAATCTTTAAGATTTTACTGGTTTTAATGTCATGGCTGATTAGTGTACTATTTTTCTACAGAGACCCTATGTTGTCTTTGTTTACAACCTGTGGCTTTCCTGATGTTGCAAATGAAAAAGCAGTTAATGATGGTTAGTGTTGAGCGATTATTATCGACAAAGTTGAAATCGGCACGGTATTTACGTTGATCGGATTTTTTTAGTCACGCGATAATTAGGTTAAAATCTGTGCAAAATCTTTTAAATTTTATCGCGCCATTTTCGGCCTTCCTGTCATTTTGGCGGCCCCAAAAATCAGTTTCAGAATAGAGCAGGGTGAGTTGTGTGCGACTATGACTGGGATGTGATGGTTGCATTGGCTGGAAAAAATCACAGCCTCGTTTTTACATAGAACGCCCTTTTGTTCATGATCAGTGTTGTCAGACTCAAAGCAGTAAGACGTGCGCTATCCCTCTGTGCAAACAGCTAGCAAATTTTCTATTTGTTCACAGAGACAGCTTCTTTTAGCTGTATCCTTAAACTCTTTTGATCAAGATTTGCAGATTTTAGGTAGTTAGGCAGAGTTTTTTAAAGGAGCTCTCCCGCGTTTAAGTCACGGAGGGGAGCGAGGGGGGGGGCCCGCGGGCGAACAAGACAAGCTCTTAAAGAATATGGATATTGTATTGCAAAATTTGCATTGAATAGCTTTTTTAAAACAGTTTACTGTTGAAATTTTATTGGGATATTGGGCCCCCTGAACTTTTATTAATACAATTTTCTAAAAAACTGCGGTCTATTTGTTAGGGCAAAACTCCACTTTGATTATCGTATACTTTCAGATGGGTGTTCTTTTTAAATTTTTTTCCGTTCAGCTTTGTTGATGAGGGACCTTACATTTAAAATTTGAATCCGAATTTTGTAGTACCACAGGTTAAAGGGTCCCAAAAATTTACCTTTTATTACCCTTAAACTTTTCGTACGTGTTTTTTCCATTTTCCCGTCCACTTGTTGTAAGGTACTTGCAGTTAAATTTGAATCCGCAATTGTGTAGTCACCAAGGGTTGTAGGTCCCCAAAAAATATTTTTAAAATTACCCCGTATACTTTTCAGATAATTTTTTTGCATTTTTGCCCAGTCCAGATTTGTTGATTGAGCCCCTTGAGTTAAATTTGAATCCACAATTGTTTTGTCACACAGGTAATTTGATGGGTCCCAAAAAAATACTTTTATTATCTGTATCTTTTCAGATACGTTTTTTTTTTGACTTTTTCCCAGCCAGATTTGTTGAAGAGCCCCCTTGCGTTAAATTTGAATCCAGCAATTGTGTATCCCCACGGGTTTGAATTATAGGTCCCAAAAATACCTTTTATTATCTGTTTACATTGAGTTTGGGGGTTTTTTTTTTGCACTTTTGCCCAATCCAGATTTGTTGATAGAGGAAACTTTCAGTTAAATTTGAACCCATAATTTGTATAGTCACCAAGGTTGATAGGTGCCAAAAAATCCCCTTTTATTACCGTATACATTTCAGAACTTTTTTTTTTGCACTTTTGCCCAGTCCGATTTGTTGATGAGCCACCTTGCATTTAAATTTAATCCAGAAATTTTGTAGTCACCAGGTGAATTGATAGTGCCAAAAAAACCCTTTTTTCACCCGTAACATTTCAGTACGTGTTTTTTGCACTTTTGCCGTCAGTTTGTTGAAAGAGGTACCTTGAGTTTAAATTTGATCCAGAATTTGGTAGCACCACAGGTTGATATGCCAAAAATACCTTTTATTATCCGTATACATTTCAGATACGGGTTTTTTGCATTTTGCCCGGGCCAGATTTGTTGATAAGGCCACCGCAGTTAAATTTGAACCAGAAATTGGGTTAGTCCCCAAACAGGTGAATTGATGGGTTCCCAAAAATCCCTTTTTTACCCTTTAACTTTTTCAGATACGTGTTTTTTGCTTTTTTGCCCAGTCCAGTTTTGTTGATGAGCCCCTTGCATTAAATTTCAATACAGCAATTTTGTTTTGTTTTGAGGGATTGGAATGCTTTATTTCCCCGTCTTTTAATAAGAAGACTTTCCCAAAACTCTTCCCATACCCTCCAAATTTTTCTTTCTGAACTGGAGCAAAATCAGGGGGAAAGGGGAAACAAAGGGGGGGGGGGGGGCAAAAGGAAGGTAGAGGTACGAGGAAGGCTCCTTCCATGCGGGGGAACAACACGAAACTAGCGGTTTTGTCGGTTTTGCGGGGGACCATGGGCTGTCATCGCTGGGTGGGCCCCGTGAATCCAGTAAGAACAGGTCCCCAATCTGTTCTTCAGGTTAATGAAACCCTGTACCAGCAGTTTTTACCCTCTTCCCCCCAGCCCAAAAAAGCCCTCCATCAGCATCTCACACCGTCCAAAATGAAGCGGGCCCAGCCCAAATGTAAAACCGGTACCCACCACTGTGATAACCATTTTTTGAGACCTCTTTGATGACAAAATTGCGGGTTGGGGTCAAAAGGCATGTTAAAAGTCAAGGGCCAAAAGGATGATTTTCTCTGCTCTGACCCCCAGTTCGATCCATAGAGGGGGAGAGGAACCGGTCAATCGGCAAAAATCCCGGGCGGCCCGGCCACCTTGCAGTCCCTTTGTTTAGCCCGCACTCTGGATGAGAATGTCGGGACGCCAAAAGGTCACCTGTGTTGATGAGATGATGATGACGACATTGCGGACCATCGGGTTTTTTTTCCCAGAATTTGCTTGGAGCGTTCATCACTGGATGAGGGGAAGATGAGGGGTGGTTTAAATAGGGTCCCCCTAAAAAAGGGGAAGGGGGTCACAGAATCCCCTGATTGATTCCCGCCAGCCACGGTCAGCAGAAACCCCGTCCCCTTATCGCCGTAAAAAAGGTCCAGGACCTCTCAAGCCTGGCCTTTTTTAAAGCAAGCCTTGATTCCCCCAGCGGCCCTATGCCGCCTTTGCCAAAAAAGCATCAGTAAGGGGAAAGTTTTAGGTTTTTTAACCACCACCAACATGCTATCACATGCAGCGAATGATGAGTTGAAATGGAGGCAAACATTTTGGCCAAAAAAGGCCAGCCCGCCCCGGGCTTCCAACCACTGTCCACCCTCGCTCCGCCTCCTCCGCCACCACCAAGGTTCCCAGTGCCCATGTCTCTCGGTCGTGATCGGGGAAAACCCCGCCTCGCTTCAGCCTCCACCGTAGCCCGGAAAACCACCCCCCCCAGGACCCACCCAACCCCTTCTCCTCCCCGCCAGTTTGACGCCCTGAGCGCAGGGGCCATTAGCAGCCACCCCTTCTGTCTTCCGGGTTTGGGGGACAGAAGAAACCTTTTAAAACCCAAACCACCCAAAGCCAAAAGCCTGAATTGGCTTCCCAGGCTTTTGGGCCCTTTGGGAAAAGGTTTTCCTTTCCCGTCTGGTGGACACAGATGGGTTTCCCCAGTATGGCCCTTGCCTGCCCACAAAAACCCTATGCGAGCAGGCTTTCTTTTCCAGAAAAGCCCTCCCTGCCCTGGCCCGCCCGTTCCTCTAAAAATTTTAAAGCATTGTCTGCATCTGGTCCGGAAAAGTCCATTACCCCCGACCCCGGACTAGAACACGGCAAAGGCCCCTTATACTCCATGATGCTCCTGGGTAGCTGGGGGAAATTTTTTTGGGGGTGCGGGGCTTCGGTCGGCAAAACGCTCTTTAAAAAACCCCCAGGGTTTGCAGGGTCTTTCCCCAAGGGCCTCTGGGGCATCATGGGCCCAGAGGAAACCGGCCGTGTTTTAAATTTAAACTGTCTTGGAGACCGTCCACACACAGGTCAGGACTGTGGACCCTCCGCAACGGGGGGACCCGAGCGCTGGCTGGGGTGAAAAACCTTGTGCCAGGCGGTTGGGGGTGTGATAAACGGTCGAAAGGGGCCGCCCTTAAAAATCGGTAGGCTGGGACAACCCTTGCCTGGCACATTTCATGAACCCGTCGTCCAGAAATTCTAAAGCGCTACCCGGGTCTGGGGCGCCTTTGGGGAAAAAGGCTGAGGTCTGATTCGATTCCAGCGTTGCCCCTGCTTGCCCCCCTGGCGCATTGAAAACTCAACGGGTCCCCGTCAACCGTCCATGTTTTACGTGGGAACACGTGGAATTCCACCCCCCACGCTCCACATTGTGGGGGCCGCAATGCCATTACGCAGTTGAAATGACCATGGCCCCGAAAGCAGGGTGTTTGGGGCCCCGGGATGTTGAGCCCCCCCGAGAGTGGAGGCAGGGGAAAGGCTTGCACCATCCTTCCCGTTTTGAAGAAGCCCCCAAAAATGGCGTGCGGACGATCCCTTTCAGCATGAGCTTGTGGTGATTTAGTTCTGGAACGTGTTTGGCACTCTGAAACATCAGGTCCCCAGCGACGGAGGGACGGAAAACAGAGCGGGGGACGGAGCCTTTTCTCCTCAAATCCACAAGGCCCGACCCCGTTTTCAATTTTATCGGTTTCATTAGGCAGTTGGGGTTTGGGGTCCGGGCTATTTCAAGGCGGGGGCCCCAGCTTCAGGGTGCAAAATCTGAGGCAAATCAGGGGGTGTTGAAGCTGTGCCGGGGAAGCGGGGAGGAGGGGGGGGGGGGTATTGCTAAAACACCCGGGTTTCCACGTTTCCCCCCTTGGAAAAGGGTTTTGGGGCGAATTTGAGGGGGAGGGGGAAGATGAGGAAAATGAGTTTTCAGTGCCCCTCGACCCAGAGGCTTGGGGGAAACAAGGTCAAACTTCACTGAGTGCTTGGTTTTCCATTTCCCCCAACATGATCCTCGTTAAGGGCCTCAAAATGAAAACTTTTCTGGGTGGCCACCCTCCTGGATCCTTGCTGTTGATCAATGAAGACACTGTTGCTCTGCTTTACGTTTTTCAAAAGTCACGGTTGGAAAAAAATTTAGGCGTGACAGCAGTAATGCCCGTAGCCCTAGCGGCAGCAAACAGCAGGCAAGGGGGCAAAGCCTAAAAGGGGGGACCTCTGCAATTTTTTTACCACCCCACCAACGCAAAGCAATCAGGGCCACATCCAACACAGAACCCGCTTAAGCATGGTGACGACTTTCGAAATTTAACACCCATGTTTTTGGATGTTTTTTCCGGGCCAATAGATTCTAGGTATCCAAAATTTTGAAAGGGAGTGGTCGCCCAGCCATAGGGGTGTTGTCCTGCCCAGCACCCGCGTCTATCTGAGCGGGCCTTCGCAAGCGGGGGGCTTACAGACCAAAAACATCCGGCTTTCCCCCAATAATGTGGATCTTTTAACTTTCTCAAAATGAAAAGGGCATGGTCTCTGATGATGTTGTGGCCCCATTGCCCCAGGTCATGTTTGTTGCCGGTCTACTTCACATTCCTTCAAACAAATGGGGCCCCCTTGAAAACTTTTTTTTAAAAAAGATAATTTCTTTCTGCAAAAATTTTTTTCTCTTTTCCCAACAGTTTTTTGTGGTTTTTTTGTGAGGAGACGTAAAAGACGCAAGGTTTCATGGGACAACCCGAAATTTTATTTACTCACTTTATCTTTAGAATTTCGAATGTCAAAGGTTTTTTGGGGATGTTGCGTGAGATCAGCTATAATTTTGGTCCTTTGGAAAAAGAAAATGTGGCTTCAAGTGGAAAATTTTTCCAACAATTTTTTAAAATGGGTGGAAATCATATTTTTAATTTTTTGGGGTCGTTGCTGTGAATACAGCAAATTATGGTCCTTTGGAACAGAAAAGTGGCTTCCCCAAGTGGCATTTCTCCCCCCAATTTTTAATAGTGGCTTTTAAAAAGTTATTTTTAATTTTTTTGGGGTCATGTTGCGTTTAGATACACTATAATAATGGTCCCTTTTGGGAAAAGAAATGTGCCCTTTTAAGTGGCTTTTTCCCTCAAAATTTTTAACAGTGGCTGAGAAGTCATTTTTATAAATTTTTTGGGTATGTGCTTTTTAAATGCAGCAAAACTAGGGTCCTTTTTCTAAAAAAATTTGTTTTTAAAGACATTTGTTCCCTTTCCAATTGTCAAAAAAATGGGTCAAGGGTCATGCTTTGAAAATTTTGGGGGATTTTGCTGTGACATGCAGCTACTAAGGTCCCTTTTTAAAAAAAAAAGTTGTTTCTAAAAGACATTTGTTCTTACAAATTTTCAAAAGTGGTCATGGGTCTTTTTGAAATTTTTGGGGCATTTTCTTTTGGGAAATAGCGACTACGGTCCTATTTAAAAAAGTGGTTTTAACAGACATTTGTTTTTCCAATTGTAAGGTGGCTCAAGGGTGGGTGTGTCAGAAACAGGGAATGGTTAGGACACTGTTAATGGACACAATTGCAAAATACTTGTTTTTGCAAGATCTTTAACATAGCTGCAAACCCTGTATTAGGGCAACCCATTTAATCATTAAAAAAAAAGAAACAAAGACATGGGGGGATTCCATCCTTTTTTAAAAAAAGTGTTTTCTAGAATTAAATACTAAAAAACTTTCATGTCAAAAAAGTGTTAAAAAATTCCCCTTTAAAGTACAAGGGGGGTACAGTAAGACTTGACCAGTGTAGGTTATTGGGACATGGAGTAGGGCACGGACGAGAAAAAGAACAAGACAATTTCCTCCAGACGTTTGGTAAAATGGAAAAAGAATGCCAAGCAAAAAGGGGACCTGGGTGGGAAAAGGAGCGTTAACACCAATTTCCAATGAAGTCATTGGTCCCCCTTTTTGAAGGGGCAAACGTACCCGGTTTGGATGTGTAGGGAAGGTGGAGGTCTCTCAACTTTTTTACCTTTCCAAAAGGCGTTTTCCCCTTCTTCGTATAAAGGGGAAATTTTTTTCCCTGTAAATGATGACGGACGCCAGCCTGGGGTCCACCGCACCCACTGTAACCCGGCCCTGGCAGCTGAACCTGGTGTTAATAGATACAGACGCTAGCCTGGGGGCTCAAACCCCACCCACTGTAAGTTGGCCTGGCGCTGGCCCCCGGGGAATGATGGGACGGCGCCATGGTCTCCTTTTGGGGGAATCAAGGGGGCTTTAAAAATTTTTCAAAAAATTTGATTTTGAAAAAGGGGATTTTTTGTGGGTTAAGTGGTCAAAAAGGGGCCCCAGCTGGGAAAAAATTTTTACAAATTTAAAGGCTTTTAATTTTTTTTGGGCTGGAGTCATATGGGGGTCCATCATTTGATCTCCAGGGGGTTGTCCCTAATCACTAGAAAGGTTTGGAGGAAAAATGAAACCATTAAATTGTTTTGGTGAATCACTCTCCAAACCAGGGGGCAAAAGTCTTCTCAATAAAAATGTTTTGGGGGATGATTAGGAATTTTTTTTACTTATGGGGTGTGCGGAGAATTTAAAACATTTACACTGTAAAAAATTCCTTTAAAAAAATGCAGGGGGGGTGTATGTTGTATGTTATCCACTTGAAAAAAAAGCAAAAGTAATAATGTAAAACTATAAAAAAACTTCCCTAAATAAATTCTGTAAAACAAATTCAGTTACCAAAAAATATACAAATGACGTCACTGTACAAAAATAGCAAGTGCCCAAAATTTGTGATCTGTGGGGCAAAACAGGTTTAGGGGTCATGCTGTGGTACAGGAAAGGTATAGTCAAGTCATGAAAAATAAAATGGTGGGTTTAAAGGGTCCCTTTTTTTGGCACTTTTTAATCTGGGGTCAGAGGTTTGGGGCTCTGTGTGGCCAGGGCAGGGATAGCTTTGTCCAGTGAAAAATAAAAGGTGGGTTTAAAAGACTCCCTTTTTTCCCGATTTTTAAATTTTGGGTTTAGCAGGTTTGTGGTCATACTGGGTCCGGGCAGGTATAGTCAATGTCCATTTTAAACAAAATTGGTTGAAAGCCCTATTTCCACATTTTTTAAACTGTGGGTCCGACAGGGTTTAATGGCTTCTGTGGTACAGGGAAAGTTTTAAATCAAAGTCCCGTTCAAAATAATGGTGGTTCAAAGATCCTTTTTTGCGGGACTTTTTAAAATTTGGGGGTCATGCAAGTTCGGGGTCTTTCGGGGCCCAGAAGGGAAAATCAATGTCCGTTCAAATAAAATGGAGTTCAAAAAAACCCTTTTTAGGCACTTTAAACGGTTTGGGTCAGACCGGTTTAATGGTCATATGTGGTAAAAACAGATAGTCAATGCCCTTAAATAAAATGGTGGGTTTAAAGACTCCTTTTCCCAGATTTTTAATCTGTGGGTAGGGAATGTTTTTTAAATGGGCATACTAAGGGCTACAGGACAGATAAGTTAATGCCAGTTTAACTAAAATGGTGGGTTTAAAGATCCCTTTTTTCCCCCCACTTTTTAATTTGTGGGTCAGACGGTTTTTAAAGTCTATGCGGTCCGGACGGGATGTCAATTCCCGTTCAACAAAAAAGGTGGTTTTAAAGACTCCTTTTCCGAATTTTTTTTTGTGGGTCAACAGGGTTTAATGGGGCTTATGGGGAAGAACATATAAAAATGTCCAGTTCAACTAAAATGGTGGTTGAAAGGGCTCCTTTTCCCCGCACTTTTTAATCTGGGGGTTCTGCTTTGGGGTCCTTTCTTTCAGGACAGGGATAGCAAGTCCAGTTCAAGTAAAATGATGGGTTTAAATCATCTGTTTTGGCACATTTTAATTTGTGGGTCATGCAGGTTTAAGGGACATGCTGTGGTGCAAGAAAGAGATAGTGAACGGTCTGTGAGTTATGTACTGTGGCTTTTATAACCTACGTGTGTTGCCTAAGATGTAGCACGTATCCATTTGACTGTTGTGGCTGTTAATTCCAGCTTATCCATCCCTGTTTGGGTGTAAGAATGAAGGTGTTGTTCCTCTCCCATAGACTTTAATGGTCATCAGGGATAATCTATTATCGACTATCGGATATCTTATTGATAATTGCCGATATCGACTATCGACCCCATGACGATAGGCAACGTAATCGCTCATCACTAATGATGGTACATGCTATTGGTAATAACTGGAGAATCATAAGTTTCATGAAATTGTAAGAATAATAAATTTCCAAATGGCTTTAAAAAAAATCAGTCCTGTGTTCATCATTGCAGATGAGATTTTATAGAAAAACCAGTATATTACAAGGTGGGTTAATACGTAATAAATTTTATGTTTCCTGTTGTGTCGACAAAATCTTTTGTGATGAGTTATTACAAAGTTTATGGTGTTTTTGTTTTTGGGGTATATTTCATGACATTTTTTGCAGTGAGATCTTACAATAAAATCTAAAATTAAACATAAAATTAAAACAATGCAGTTTGGTTTTGGTTTTTTATAAACATGCTCTGGTGTTTTTATGGCATTTTCCTTTGAGATTTCCTACAAGATATGGAAATGCTAGGAAAACTGCAAAAGAGCCCTGAAAAAAAAGGTTGATCGTTAGTGTAGTAGTGGTGTACTGTGCATAGGCCAACAACTTCATTTAGAGCACAGAAACCTGATTACTCCAGCTTTCAGAGTAAATTACTTTTAGTAAGAAAAAAAGATAGGTAAATAGAAATTGCCCTATGAAGTTCCATAATTTCAGATTAATCTGTGAAGTGACCAGTATATTTAGTATTAAAGGGGTACTCCCCATTTAACAATACCTATTAGTTAAAAGGGTCCTCTGACAGAAAGCTTATTACAAAGGGTAATCTGGCAGCAAGTGCTTGGTTTCTGGGCGTGGCCAACAAAAGGGAAATTAAGCATTAAACGGAGATGCTCTTTATAAGCACCCAACAAGCTGGCCAAGTGATATGGATCCTAAATAAAGGAACCCCACTATTAACGTCAAATATCCTTAGAGGGTAAATGGAAAGTGATTTTCTAAATCTGAGAACTGCTTTAATGACAGGCACTGTAGATTCTCAAAATACTTCTACTGCTCCTAAAACAAAAGTTTCAGCAGTATTTTGTTCTTTCAGCTAAAGCACAAACTTTGTTGTACATATGAAACTGTATTATGATCAATTTGGTACTATCTAAAATACTTCCTTTATGAGAATGAGCAAGTCTTGTCGTAGAGGTCAGTAGCGGAGATAAATTAAAATTTAGCAGCATGGCTGTTCTCTCTGTGCCCTTAGCAGAACACAGAAGAATGAACAGAGAAAATGAAGACTTTCTTGAATGCACTGCTTGATGAAAAACTCCAGGGATCCTGGTTTTTTGCTCAAAGGACTTTTATTAGGTGCCAAAACATCAATGAGTTTCAAGCAAGACCACACTGGTCTCTTCATCAGGACAGTTCACCTTATAATACACTACAATCAGGTAGCCCAGCAGAATACAGACTCCCTTTATGCATTCTGTTTAAACAACATTTTTTTTTTCATAGTGCAATCTTTTCATCTACAGCTGAGCTCATTTCCCAAATTGTACATTTGATTTGTGGTGTTTTTGCAGCTTTTTTTTAGGTGTTTTTTGTAATGCAGCATGTTTTGGCTGTGGTGTTTTTTCAGCTGTGTTCCCATTAAACTTTTTTTTATAGGATTTGAAAATGCTAGAAAAAATGCAGATGCAAAAATAACAGTGAATAAAAAAAATCCACAAAAAACACCCTACAAAAATTGTTACGATTAAAAAAAGTGTTTAAAATGAACTTTTACAAGCAGCAGAAAAAACAGTGTGAAATAGAACTGTCTGAGCAGACTGAGAGAATAGTGGTAACATGCTGAGCAAAGAAAATAACTTGAATTATTCGTTCAGACACCATAAGATAAGCGCTCATCAAATAATGCAGAATACAGATGTAGCAAAACTTAACTTGATATATTACACTACATGTATCATGGCAACAGATGTTATATAACATGGAAAGCTGTGATATCACGATCAAGTTGCGCTCTATTACATCTGTAACTTTTCTTTTGTTTTACAGACTAAATCAGTGTTAACTACAGTCACACAGTTTTTACTCACATTTTTATTTTCCTTACTGTTATGCGATTGATAAATACCCCTAAACTGAAATTTTTACTCCAGTTTTTGCAGTATGCATGTCTTTCTATTTACCCTTGAACGTCTTTGTGACTGGAATATGCTTTCATTCTGTTATTGGCATACCCTTAAAACTAAGGTCTATAATTTACAGCTATTGGTCTAGATTTGGTTTGAAACTTGAATATAAATAAGTTGCAAGCACGACAATACGACTGGAGCAGACAGCAAAGAAA
This sequence comes from Phyllomedusa bahiana, assembly GCA_025379985.1. NCBI lineage: Eukaryota > Metazoa > Chordata > Amphibia > Anura > Hylidae > Phyllomedusa > Phyllomedusa bahiana. The sequence continues at coordinate 1,712 of JAODAL010004820.1, read as the reverse complement.
AGGGCACTTAGTAAAGTATCAATGCCAGTGGCATCATATATTATTTTGAAATGCATGCTCCTTTTATCACTCACTATCAAATATCATGAACAAAATAGCTAATAAAAAGAATGAATATTAGACATATTGGAATTTAAAAACCATTTTTGTGTTTTGCAGTCATTTGCATGTCCTGAGAATTCAAAGTGAAGAATATTATTATATATCCACTTAAATACTGAGGACCTCAAATACTTTAACATATCAAGTCATTTCATAAAAAAATATGCCCTTTAGAGCCGACTATGTCAAATATAAGTGGTGCAACTGTGAAATTAAAATGGGTAAATGTGGTAATAGTTCAGCTGCAGTCCTCACTATGTCATAGAATAGTACCGCCAAGTGATAAATCACTTAGGAAAAAAAAAAAATCATCTTTCCTCAGTTGCCATGTTTTTGGAATGATTAAACATTGGAGTTTGAAGAACAAATCTGGGTTCAGCAGCTAAAACGAGCATCATTCCTGCTTGAGTGTAAAAACTTGCTTACAGATTTGTTGCCGAAGAGCTGAGCTTTTGTTTTCATTGAACATATAAAAAAGGAACACATGTACAAAATGCTAAACCTACAGAAATAATTATAATTGTTGTTGTTATTATTATTTGCAGCAGCAAGACATAACACCATTAGACCAAGTTATGTTAAAAACACCTAACAATATACAAAAGAAATGCATATTAAAGTCTGACTTTTGGTCCAATGGGTTGCCCACTTCAATATTTTATTTTAATTTGAGCCTCATGCAGCCCGTTTAAAATAAAAAAAACTTCTATTTACTAGGGTGCATGATGTGCAGGAAACATACTTAGCTTAAAGAGACAGTCTGACATCCATCTACATATAGAAGACTCCTTTAAATTAAAACTTCCATCTGTCCTATCAGTCCACAGGGCCAATATTATCCCCATATTGTGATGCTGGAAAGGACGCAAGAGGTAGTATTTTTATTGTTCAAAAATAGCAAAACATAACGAAAAATATATAATTCCAAAAAACAATGATGTTTTTTTCCTACCATACTACCATATATACCAACACACACAGTATATCAGTTATTCATGTATCTGTTGACACAGTTATCACATGTCTAGTCTATTTTTACTTTTTATTTTTAACTTGGAAAACCCCTTTATGGATAAATGAAATTCCATAAATTGTGACACAATTTAGGGATAAAAATTTACTTATATCACCTGAGCTATGCTCTGACTATATTCATTTGAATTCATAATCTACATTGAGAAGCATGACTTTTAGGCCATGTTCACATGGCTTAAAACTGGACGTATTTCAGTCCGTAATTACGCGCCGGAGTGCGCAAATTACGGGCTGAAAACGTCCCAGTTATTACGGTAATCCACAGTTCTCATAGAGAACTATGGATTACGTCTCCTCTCCCTGCTCGGCGAATACGCTGAGGGGGAAGATAATTGACATGTGAATTACCAGCGGCGCGTATACGCCGCTGGTAATGCAGGTCTATGGGCCGGCGAGGTGCCGGCCCCCCGCCCCCGCTCCCGCCCTCGGCCACACGGCGTATTTGCGGGGCATAATTACGCCCTGCAAATACACCGTGTGAACCTAGCATTAGGGTGCGTTCCCATGGCACTGACAAAATACCGGTTGGGTTTTCCTTTGTCTTTTTTTGGCACGTTCGGGGGCGGCTTAAATCT